>APFE030553261.1:11008-34088 GCA_000404065.3 Pinus taeda
AATTGAATTCTAAATTTCTAAAAAAATAATAAATTACTTGCAAGCAGTACCACAACCTCCAAAAATTAAAAATTAAACCTACATAACAAGGATCAAAACATATAGAATAGGCAAAATACCCACAACCATAGGTAGTGCACTGCAAAATTTTCTATCCTCTCTCGAACTACATGGACATTTTCATGGCAATGTCGCATGTCAAATTTTTGCAAGTCACCAAACACATATATTGTTGGTTGGTTAATGGATGGATGCTATCAGTGACAAGAACAAAAGAAAATGATATGTTAAGGCATAGACAACACAACTATAGAAGACCCACATTGTAAGAATTTGAGATAAGAAAACAAAGAACCAAATGAACAAATAATTTCATTCGAAGAGGCCAAGTGTGTTTACAGTTAGATGTGCATTTTTATAGGTCGTAGCGTATGTTTTCGATAGTTTTTGGCTATATTTGTTTGGTCAAATTTGCCTACACAATTTGTTCGCAATCCATTGGAATCAAAAATTTGATTTGTGAATTTTGTATAATAGTGGTGGTTTTTTAAGAGCTGAATTCAAAAACAAAAAGCAAGATTTCGCCCTAAAATAAATGTTTCCAGCTGAAAATTCCAAAGAAATGAAATAGAATAAGGACACAATATCCCTTTTATAAAGTAACAAGGAAAAAATGGAAATTATTTTATTATTATTAAATTGATAATTAATTGAGTTTGTCTTGAATAATTGGGATTTTTTTGTCATAATGACTTGGAACCTTGTTATTAAATCTAAACATAAACATTCTCAATATACGTGATAACATTTCTACGGTTTTTAATTATAAATCTATTTTTTCTACACAACCAAAAAGGACCACCTTTCCTACATTAATGTTCATAATGATAAACCTTGTGACTTATTTAGCTAAAAGTCTAAAATATTGCTCAAGAAGCCTACTCCCAACAACTAATTTTACTTTGTTGATCATAACATGATTGTTTCTCATTAATTATCACTTCCCAGTTTTCTTTGGAGATTGAACAAATACAAATGGAATACAAGACCATAGCAATCTCAATTCTGGATTTAAACATTTAGAACTCACTCTTTTTGTTTGTTTCTCACCAATTATTCCAAAGCCATTAGATTTCTATGCTGAAGTTTTAAATATCCCATAGCTTCCATGAGAGAAAATAGATTTATGTACTGAATTTGCCTATGGATTTTAAAAATTGAAGTTGCCTCGTCTTATCAAGCAACCTAGTAATATCTTCCACCTCATACCCTTCTAAGGTAACACTCAATTTAGGCAATTTCTTCAGTCTCATAATGCAACAACAAATGTCTCTCTCTTCTCAGAAAACAAACACCTAATTTAGGCAATTTCGTGAGTCTCATAATGCAGCAATAGAAATAGATGTCTCTCTTTCACCAAGTTAAATCAATAAAGAGGTAATCCAATTTGTCCAAATGCCTAACTTCAAACTTCAGGGATTAACTCATAGTGTGTCATCCTTATCTCTTCACATACCCTTCATTGCAGTTAAATCAAACCAATCTCAAGCCATCTAGGAGAACCTGGAGACACACCTCCATCCACTGATCCCTTTGGAATTCCACATGATTTGCAAAAAAAAAAGTGCTTCCTCCATCCACTATCATGATTCATGGGTTTTGGCAAGCAGGCAGCTAGGAGAGGACATATGTAATAACAACCCATTTACCCCACAGTAAAGCATGGAAAGAGTATTATGATCAAGCTTCACAGTTTTTTGGTGCTAGCAGAGGAGATTTCCCATAGTCTACTACAACTCAAAGTGCATCAAAAAATTTGATATATGAATGAACCTATGCTTCATAAATTTGAATACATACATAATCAATTATAGGCATGAGGTATACAAATCAATTTACGACAACTCAATTTTGGATACATAAATTATTATATTTAGATATTCAAATGAATTTATAATTCCTTGTGTATATGTTTTCATAGTTATTCATGTTCTTACTTCAATTTTTTGAAATATTTTTGGATGTTCCAATGAAGTTACAATGTAAGTTTTCACAATTATTCATATTTTTACTCAGACTTTCTCAAAACAAACTACATAAAAAAAATTGAAACATCAATATTTATAGCAAACACTCCACTTAGTCAAAAACAGATAAACAAAATATATTACCCTTGCCTATAGGATCAAAGGTTGGGGCACTTTCAAACTTTGTTACATGGGAAAAAATGACATCATACTACACATGGGTTCATATTCAATTTAAACCTGGTTAGTTATTCACATCACCCTCGTTAAATGCAAAGCCTAATCAACAAGAAATGTTGCATCAAAAGTAAGTGCAAAAACCCAATCCAGATTCTGTTATATGAGGAGAGATAGAATCGTTCCATGTTAGGAAGAAATGATAACATTGTTGATCCAACAAGTGGTACACTAAGCCCAAGATAACTACCATTACTTGGAAATTGATGGTGACCATAAAATTCAAGGGGGAGGTTTAAATCTCTAAGATCAAGTTCAAAGATTTGCATTATAAAGGAAGCTATAGTACAAGACATTGTGACCTTGGGGGTTAGTTTGCAAGTTGTATAAATCAACTTCTGAAAAAAAGATAGTCCTGTAGGGTTTTACTGCAGGTTTGGAGAGTAAATTTTTGAAGGTACAAGGTGATGGTTTGCAAGTGGAAAATGTGTGATTTGTTTCAACTCTTGGAGAAGGGTTTCTTGCAAATCCTTTGCATATTATCAACTTCTTTGCACTCAATTGCATCTTCACATATAAGATATGTCCATAGAAACAACCTCAAAACCCCGTGAAAATGTTCATACTAATGTTGAATATCATATTTAAAATCATGTTACAATTTTAGGATCCATTGCACAAGGAGATAGTGGGGATTGGGGCTGCAATAAGTATAACGATGTATACTAAGGGCCTTACACCTACACAAGGGAAAATTATTTGCAAATACAAGGTAACGGTGTAAACATGTGAATCAAATTTGACCCCCATGTCCACCTGTTGTGTAACACAACCCTCCCCTCCACCCTGGCATTTTTAATGTAGTTTGACCGAGTCAAAATGATTTGAGGACATGATAAGACAAAACATTAAAACATCTCTACCATACTGGTCTAGAGAGTGGCTCCTAAAGCAACTAGAAATATCAGGGTTCATGTGAAGCACATCTTAGCAAAAATAGGGCTTTCCCAAAACCCAACTTCCCAATCCCATACATTTACAACGATTATCCAAATTTTCCTATACTTTTCACACATATATATTCCCATCAAAAGTTATGGCATTCTTATGTAGACCTTGCACATATATAACAACGATGTACTTTCTATATCTAAGATTTCTACTCTGACTTCTCTGTAATTTCAACCTATAACAATATAACTTTCCCCTTCCGAAACATAACAAGTATCCCCCTTATTTGGATCTGCTAGTGGAGGTATGCTCAATTTGCCAAGCCCTGTTGCTTTTAGTCTCTCCCGGCAACGAGAATTTGTATTGGCTGAATCTCTATGAATTTTTCATCAATTGAAATGAAAATTGGACCCATAATCTTCCCAGAGGTCTAATTTGCTATGGACTAGGTTCACTTTAATTTTATCTTGGCATCCCCTAATAGTTTTAGCACTAGGTAGTAATACTAACTTGTATTGATTGCACATCCAATGTTCTTATTCCAACTCTGAAGAAAGTTTAACCAAATATTGTCACTAGTATCTTCTATCCAAAATTGTAAGCATCACCTAAAACTGGAGGTGGTCCCTATAAAAAGTTCACTTATTGCTTGAAGGTGTCAAAACAAGAAACCCCTGCCACAATTTATCAAAAATGAAGCACACATTGATAGAACAACATAATAAACCCAACATAACACATATATTTATGAAATAACAATAAAATGGCATTATTCGTGAAAGAACAAGTGAGATAAATAATGATTACATAAACAGTGGGAGGTACCACTTCCAAAAGAGATGGGTTGCACGCTGCTTGCCTTGGGAATGTAAAGAGGCACCCTACCGCAGAAAATAGGTGTGATCCTCTGATAACAGTTTTCAAGAAACTAAAGCATTAGTGTCCATCATTTTATTGCACATATGATGGCACTCAATGTACAAAAAGGGTTTCCCTATCCCAACAATTTGGATAACCACATATAAAACATGTAGATTTAGATTGACTCTAAATAAACCTTTCGAAACAGTACCCGTGTATAGCACATATCATAGACAGTTTGATTAATGCCCAAGATTCACCATGTTGACTTTAGGAGTTCAAGTATTCCAATGAGACAACTTTTAAGCAAACTAGACAGAGAGACTGATCAAATACAATTCATCCTATGTAATTTCTATTAAGAGAAATTGGTGAACAATGTATGCGATTTCAAAAAATATATGTTTATATCACATCCAATAGCATGTCAAGTCTTGGCAGGATACAAAATAAATAGAAAGAATTGAACACAATATGGTGCCTAGGTCAATAGGAGTTGGACACGAACTCACATCATCTTTACCAGTACTAAGAAACTGCTAAGGTTTATTGACATTCTCCAGCTTATATATATACATATATGGGACCTAACAAGCCTTGTAAGTAGTTACTAATCTGTAGAAAATGATTCTCCATATAATCATGACTTCTAGACCTCACAGGAAAATAACCAATCATTTCATAGCAGTGACCCAAACAATTTGTCACAAAAGTATGTCTGTGTAACCTCAACTACCTTAAAAGATAAAACCATCTAGTATGGGTTATATGTTATCAAGCTCACCATGAGTAATATTACACCAATTTATCACTACCATAAGAACAAAGGTCATACTTCTTGCTAATATGAAGTAGAGTTTTGAGAATTCAGAACAACAATATAGAGCAAAGCACACACTGAGAGATATATTGTCACCAACATACACATCAATACAGCAACACTCATAGATGTATTCATATATGCTATATCACACAGTTGTATACATTTTTTTTAGAAATCTAAGTGTCATCAAGACGTGATCATCCTTGCACCTTAAGAAGATGTGCCTCATGCAGTCATTGGACACAGTAACAATTTCAGGAATTATAACATAAGGTCAGCTAGAGTGATAGACACGTACCTCTGGGCGAATCAGCCGGAGACTGCAACTCTCCTCCCAACCTTAGATTGGACTGCACAATGGTCCTCCTTGCAGTCCAATAACCCCTAATCCAGATTCTAGAGCATTGGGAGAAACCTGCTGATGGTTTGCTTGGCTAGAACCAGGTCCCGATAGGGCTAACCCCCTCCACCCTCCAATTACATCAGGGTATTTAATTTATTCGATCTCACATCCATTTTTGAGACCTTATAAACGCTTTTACAGTCCCAAGAGCTATATGTCTAAGTGTCATTCAAACTAGGCTTAGATATACTGTCATGTCAAGCTGGATGGGATTGCCACTGTATTTTCTATTAATTTTTGTTAGGTTAGCTCTGCATTCAAATACTTTCCAGTGAAAGTAATGTCAGTTGAATTCAATTTTAACCTGGACTAGGAAAATGGCTGCAAGGCTGCATTTATTTTCCATATTCGAGTACATGGAGGCATGGCTTGACCCTACCCTCCTCCTTTAGGGTTCCTGATATTTCTCAACAAAATATGGCAGTGAAAGTTTGCTACCTGTGAACAATGAATGAAACCAATATCTAGTGGTAACAACAACCTCCAAACACATTAGAAGGAAGTGAGGTTACATGGCTAACCTGGTCATGACAAGGGTCTCTAAGATGCATTTGGTGTAGTGAGACTCCCACAACACGTGGAGTTATTTCCTTAACTGAGGTTGATCATGATGCTAGCTTGGTTCAAGGTTCATATACTTACTCTGTTTGTTCTGCTGCTAGGTATGCATATATATATATTCTCTTAGGTATGCTACTAGATATACTACTGGAACTAGAACTGTTAGTGCTGCTTCAAAAAAAAAATTAGTGAATTAGCAATAACATAGTAGTGAGCTTGAGTGGACCCTCAGGGTGACTCTACACCAGCTAGGATCCGTCCAAGTTAGATATCAAGCACATTTTCACAACCCAAAACTGGATATTCACTGAGTTTGGAAGGAAATAAACTTTAAATAGATTGCAAATCTATTTGATTGAGAAATCTTCAGATCAACATGCAGATTTGTTTGTACTAAAAACAAATTCCTTGCTGAAAAATGATCCTTCAAATAGAATGCATATCTATCTTATTCCCCACTATTTTCACCATCTTCCCATACACTATCAACAACTCACAAAACAACAAGGAGATCAATACTTTTCATTTCCAGAGAAATACCACCTACCACATTATCAATAGTTTCAAAAGGTAATCAGTTTCTTTACACCACAGATGGAAAAGTTCCTTTAACAGGTACTCCTTTGGGGATCTTATTATTACGCTTTATGGGTGGTCCATTTATTGGAAACACCAAATGAACCCTATCAAACTTGCAATTTGTGCCTCCTCCTCGTAGAGTTATATAAAGTGTTGTAGAACCTTTCTCATAATTCAACCTAGCTAGTTGTCTGTCACTGCATTTTTACCTCGAGATATCACTTCTTTGGAAATGGCTCTAAGGTTTGCATAAATTTATGAACCAATAGTTAAATAGGAACCTCCTATATCTCCTAATGACTTCGCAGTAATACATGTATCCCATTGGATTGGAAGTACCACTAAATTGTAGGGGTTGGTTGACAGAACTGGATTCCAAAATGTCATTACCTAGTGGAACCCCAATTTCTGGTAGGCCTTTATCATTAAGTACCTCTATCATATCATGCCATGAGTGAAACTTGTTTTGATGTGCTTACCCACCATTACATGGGGGTCTTTTCCAAATTCATATACATTGTTGCAACCCTTTGCTCAGGCACAATCTACTCCACCACTTGTTCCAAAGATTCTTTCATGGTGTCAGTTGTGCCATTAAACTCAATATCTTCTTAAGGTCGGCACTAATCCGCCTAACTATTTTCAACATAATGCAATGGAAATAATTTTTTACAGTCTATTCAAGAGTGATTAAAATCTATATTTATCTTTTTCCATAGATCAGACATTGACACACAAGACAGAGTTCTGAGTCGTCATTTTGCTCATAAAAAATAAAAATTCAACCTTTCTTAGACAAAGGCACAAAAATAGTTGACAGTCGCAAGCATAGTAGAAAACATATTCACATTTAGGATCACTTTTGGCAAATGAGGTCCATTTGCAGAGTTTAGTTACTATCCATAAAGGAGTAAACTGGTGATAAAGCTCGGTATAAGGTCATACTGAGTCATTAGAAAAGGCCTTATGGCTATCTCTCTGGAAGGAAGTACTTTTGACTGCATCCTTACCAGCACTGGAAACTTCTGCATCATATGTAGGTCCATCTTTTATAAGTGCCTTTGTACTTTTTCTAGATGCAAAGAAACAATTTGAAAGTCAAGGCTATGTGCTAGTTTGTGCATTTTTTGTGGAAAAGGTATTAGTATCCTTGTCAGAGGAACAAGGGCATTACAAACAACACCAGTTAGCTTCACGGACTAAAGCAACATTAACAACTATTATATACAAGAAGGGATTGTTGCTCTCCAATCAGTTGAGACAAAAGCATACACGTGGACAAATTATCAACTACGAGAGTACAAATGTTCAAAATGTTGGAGCTTTTTGTTGGCATATGCATGGTATTTGGATTTTACCTCTTCAAGTTGTTATGACCTTCATTATTCTACATCAGAGCTTGGGTTTGACAACATTTCCAGGGTTGGCAACCTCATTGTCAGTTACGTTGCCAAATTTCCCAGTTACAAAATTGCAACAAAAATTCCAGAACAAAATCATGGAATAAAAGGACAAAAGTACTAAGGCCACATCGAAGGCATTAAAAATTAGGAGGATCTTAAAATTGCAGGCTTGGGAGACAAGATTTCTTTGGAATCTAGAAATTTTGAGGCAAGCATAATGTAGTTGGCTATAAAAATACGTTTACATATCGACTATCACAAAATTTCTTTTCTCGGTTACACCCACATTTGTCTCTGTTTCAAGTGTTGATACATGTATGCTTATAGGAGTGCCTTTGATAGCAGGGAGAATTCTTTCTGCACTTCAAACCTTTGAGAATTCTTGAGTTGACTGATATGTATACGAGATATAATTAGATATGTATACTTTAGAAAACTACAAAAATAAATATACTTCCAAAAGCTACAGAAAGAATTCTCCCTGTTGTATTGACTGATACATATACTAGATCTACTCTCCACAATATTGGTGCCTATGAGTGTCTTGGTATTTGGATGGATTTTCTACAAATATACAAGTCAGGAGCATTCATGTTTAGAATGCTAATTAACCTAATAGCATGGAAAGGGCTAGTGAACCAGGGAGAGAGTAAACCCTGCAGGGCGAATGTTAAATGTTTGCTATGTTCGATGCTTAAGAGAAATTTACTTCAAGTTTCTTGTTAGCCTAATATCAATTTCTAGTTTAGCAATCACATCAACATGATAGTAAAATGCAGATAGAACATAAACACAAACATTAGAATACAAGTCAAGACAAGAGGACACAAGATGTGGCACCAGCTAGGGACAAACCCCAATGTGGGGAAACCCTTGATCAATTTTTCTTATATTCTTCAATAGTTCAGCACAGAGAGAGATAGTACTAATATACAAATCTGATATTTTATGACAACAACAGTAAAGCCTTCACCAGAGAAGTCAAAGTTGGTCAAACAGGATAGAATATTCCTCTGAAGATCATTCATATGGCACCAACAAGATTCTCATTAAACTGAGCCAAACATGGTCAAACCTTGACCGAATACATCTCCCAGAATGTTGTTGTCTTCGTGATGCACTTGTTGTCACTTATTTAAGAGTTAGGGAATCAACCTTCAGCCCTCATTCTCCACACAATCAATAATGCAGGCCTTCTTAAGCTGCAGTGTATCAAGGTGAAACTCCACCACTGCCACGCTTTCCAAGTATGGTTTGATTACCCTTAATGAAACCCTTAGAACAAGATTTGTTGTTGGCTATGGCCTGCGGCCTAGCCCAGTAGCAAGTTAGGCCTACGGCCCTCCATCAAACAACTTACAAACACCATCAATGCAGTAGTATCTAGCCTACAAGAACTCGACTTGCTGTCAGCACATTTTAGCACCCAATCCACATATGTATCTAGCCCTATGCTGATATGTTCTGAACCTATAGGGAAGATCCCTTCAACGTATTACCTTGCCTTATTCGTGCAGCTCCCCTACCTTGCAAACAATCCTGAAACCATGCCTACGAACAACCTATATCACTGCGCTGTAACCCAAAATTCTCATGCTTCTTTCAGGCTTCTTCTTGCTACGACTAGGGTCTCTCCTTTTGTTGTCGCTAGGGCTCCTTCTCTCGTTGTAGCTAGGGCTCCTTTTGTTGTAGCTTTGGGCTCCTCCTCTAGCTTCGTATTAGGGCTCCTTAGATCTGTGGCTAGGGCTTCTCTTCAACTACAACTAGATCGCCTTCATGACAGAGGTTAGGGCTCTCTTAGATGACTCTTTCCACTGCGTTCTCCTTGATAGAAGACAAACAAAAACAAGTGGAGAGAGATGATGAGATGATGTGTGCCTCAGATGACTCGATGTCTCCTCTATTTAAATGCAACATTGAGGTTGAACTGGCGGTAATTTTCTTGTTGGCTGACCTTGAAAAATTGTCAATAATACAAATAAATTCATATCTCCATAAATACATGTCGGAATCAGATGATCTTTATATTAATCATACACCTCTCGGAGAGACAAATCCAAGAAAAAATATCACTTGCGTTAAATAAGGTGACCCACATGGAGTTTGGCCCTAGTTTCCAATTTTAACACTCCCTCTCAACTAGGGAGAACTCCATTTGCTAATCCATCTCTCAATCAATACCATCTTGTGCCATCAATGCACTCCTCTACCCTACTCTGCTCTTCTCTGCTCTATTGAACTATGAAGAAGAAGTAGTGATCGAGAATGTATCATTCCATTCTCTACTAACCCGAAGTTAGTTCCATATAAACAAAGTGTCTCATACCACTCTTACTGACCCAAAGTCAGTCCCAAATAAAAGAGAGTGTCTCATACCACTATTATTGGACCGAAGTTAGTTCCAATTGATCATAGATCAATATAGGTCATCCTAGCATAGGGAGTATGGTAGCACATGATGTGTCCATCGATAGTACTGTGGTCCATATCCTTATTTCCCTACTCATTGGCTAGATAAGAGGTATCTCCCGTCAGTCCCAAACTGAATGGGTATAATGTCTCAGCAAGAGAAGGATGAACGACTCTTCTTGCCTACATGTCGCCATGGGGTATCACAGGGGAAGGGTGAACCACTCACCCTGTACACAAAAAAGCACTAGGGGAAGGCTGGACCACTCACCCTATGATTATGTCTCAACAGGAGAAGGATGAACCACTAATATACAAATATAATATTTTATGACAACAATAGTAAATCCTTGACCAGAGAAGTCAATGCTAGTCAAACAGGACACAAAATTTCTCTGAAGATCATTCATATGGCACCAACAGGATGCTCATTAAATTGAGCCAAACATGGTCAACCCTTAACCCAATACATCTCCCAAAACGTTGTTGTCTTCTTGTTGCACTTGTTGTCATTGCTTAAAGAGTTAGGGCATCAACCTTTAACCCTCATTCTCCACACAGTCAATAATGCACACCTTCTTAGGTTGCAGTTGATGAACACCAATATTGCAGCAAGAATGTTGCAACTCTCGGGGCTACCAAATTTACTTTATCAACCCAGGGTTTGTACAAAATTGGAGGTGACAGTGTTGTATACACAAGTAGATGCGATGGGTCCACTCTTTGTCACTGTTGAGTTGGAAATAGACCACTTTGGTTTCTCAAACCAGCCTTCCATTGATTCAGAAGGAGTTTGATTACTAATGGAGAAAAGGGAAATTTGCACTAATTGGCAGAATTAAAATATTGTCTACTGCAGTAAAGAAAGATTGAGATCAATGCTTTAAACACACCACTCATCTAACTAATTGCTAAGACATCTTACTTCAGAAGAATTCTAAGCTAATATGTGTGTACTCCTAATTTTCCTAGGCATGCAATCTGAAATAACCAAATATTCTACTGTTGTGCATATGAATGAACACAATAACTCGTTTTTCCTTTTTGTCATTTTTTTGTGAAAATGTCAATGCAGAATCTTCTTGGTGATGTGGCAGGTAGGTTAGAGATGGTGATGGAAGATCAGATGGCTTGGGAGGCAAGTAGGGGTCTTTTCCTATCTTCCTAGATGTTTTTTTCCACAAATCGACCTCAAAACAAGCCACTATAGGTCGTCCTACAAGATGTCCTAATGCTTCCTACAAGATGTCCTAATGCTCCTACAAGGTCCCTTTTACTCCTACAGGATCCAAGCAAGAGAAATAGGGGTGAATTGGAAGGTGGTATTGGGCTTAGGGAAGGTGAACGATGGAAGAAACAAGGCAAGGGAGTGGCTAGGACTTCCTCAAAGCTTAACCCAAAGTTTGTAAGATGGTTGGATTTGCTCATCAAACCTAGGAAGTTGTTCTTATGGAATGATGAATTGGTTGAGGAACTTGGTGAATTTTGGTGATCATGGATGGATGAGGTTCGGTTGGGGTTGTTGGCTTGAGATCTTCCTGTACTATTGAAATTCCTACAATACATGCATTACTAGCATTTATTGATAAATCATATCAAACAAGGAAGATTTCTAGTCAACTTAAGAAAACATAATTTCATTATTTAGTTTCCTAATTCATGCATGGAAATACTTGCAGAATATTGTGAAACACCATGATATCTAATACAAAACTGAAGATATTAGAAATGACAATTGAAACCTATTCTTCAAAACTGAAAAGATGTTGGCCTAAGTAGCAGAAAACCCTAAATTCCATAAGAAATCAGAATTCTGTCTTTTTGGGGCTGAATAGGAGTTTTTCCTCAAACCATGGTCCCTGAAGGGAGGAGTGAGGCCAAATCCACCTGTTATCATTCTTTTTGGTATTCCTTTATCTCTCTAAAGCTACTGCTAAAGAAATGCACAAATGGAAGAAAACTAATCAAATTCACCACTACTTGCAATGAAGCAATGTTAAAACCAATTCAACACTTGATCTATGAAATAACCTAAACATACAAGTAGAAAAAGAGGAGCCTTTGTTGCTAGGGTTGGGCCCTAACCCAAGAGCTTCAACCCTTAAAGTCAACTTAGTGCCAAATCAAGGAAATGCTCATTCTCATTACCATATCAAAAAAATTACATAACAATGTTTTTCCACAAAGTTTGAGCTCGAAAATGCTTAATCCTCTTACATAAAAAATCTGAATCCTAATGAGGCTTTAAGCCTCCTTATTTATACAACTTAAGTCTCCAACAACGTCCTTAAATCTATGGCAGCTTGGCTCCCAAACTTAAGATGAACTGGCTCTTAACTGTCACTGGCTCGGTTGCCCATGATCTCCATGACTCGACTGCTTGAAACTTCGAGCTAGTGTGATTTGATTGAGGAATATTCAAATGAGTGAAGATTTAATGAGGAGGATATATCTCCTATCATCTCTCCTCCTTGTCTCATTCGAGTTTCTGCCTTTAATTAGCCAAAATTGCCATGATTTTCTCTCAAAAACCTGCAATCATTGCACATTAGACCACTAGACATACATCTTACTTTTACTCATCTCATTAAGAAAAATATAATTAAAACATGTAAGGAATTATGAGAAGAGTTGATTTTAATAAGCTTGGAGCTGTATTAAGGCCCACATCATTACCCAATGATGAGGCTCATCAGTGGTGCACCAAGGTGAGACTCCACCACTGCCATGATGTCCAAGTTTGGTTTGATTACCCTTAATGCAACCCTTTGAACAACCTTTGTTGCTCGCTATGGCCTGCAACCTAGCCAAGAAACAAGTTAGGCCTACGGTCCTCCATCAAACAACTTACAAACACCATAAATGGAGTAATATCTAGCCTACAAGAACCCACCTTGCTGTCAACACTTTCTAGCACCCAATCCGCATATGTATCTAGCCCTACATTGATATGTTTTGAGCCTATAGGATAGATCTCTTCAACGTACTGCCTCACCTTATTGTTGTGGCTCCCCTGCCTTTCAAATAGTCCTTAACCCATTCCTAGGAACAACTTAGCCAAAATTGCCATGATTTTCTCTCAAAAACTTGCAATCAATGCACATTAGACCACTAGACATACATCTTACTTTTACTCATCTCATTAAGAAAAATATAATTAAAACATGTAAGGAATTATGGAAAGAGTTGATTTTAATAATCTTGGAGGTGTATTAAGTCCCACATCATTACCCAATGATGAGGCTCATCAGTGGTGCACCAAGGTGAGACTCCACCATTGCCACGCTGTCCAAGTTTGGTTTGATTACCCTTAATGCAACCCTTTGAACAACCTTTGTTGCTGGCTATGGCCTGCGACCTAGCCAAGCAGCAAGTTAGGCCTACGGTCCACCATAAAACAACTTACAAACACCATCAATGGAGTAATATCTAGCCTACAAGAACTCACCTTGCTGTCAACACTTTCTAGCACCCAATCCGCATATGTATCTAGCCTTACATTGATCTGTTCTAAGCCTATAGGACAGATCTCTTCAACGTATTGCCTCACCTTATTGTTGCGGCTCCCCCACCTTTCAAACAGTCCTTAACCCATTCCTAGGAACAACCTCTATCACTGCATTGTAACCCGAAATTTGCATGCTTATTTTAGCCTTCTTCTTACTGCATTAGGGCTCCCTTCGCTGCAACTCGGGTTTCTATTTTAGTTGCGGCTAGGGCTCCTTCTCTTGCTGCGGCTAGGGCTCCTTTTGATGTGGCTTAGCCAAGACAAGAGGACACAAGATGTGGCGCTAGCCAAGGACAAACCCCATTGTCAGGAAACCCTTGATAATTTCTTCTTATATGTTCTTCAATAGTTCACCACAGAGAGAGATAGTACATAACATTAGAAGTCAACATTTTAACTTATCAAAATAAGAGCAAAGACCTTCTCAAAGAAGATGTCACATGAGGCAGTTGATCTAGACTTAGGTGAAGGCATACTGCTTCAACTAATCCTCCAAGGTGACTCCATCACCATGTTTCACCTCACTGTGATGCACCCCATCATCATGCTACACTCGTCACTATGCTGCACCCATTCACTAAGTTGCTCTTATCACTGAGCTGCACAGAATCATGGTTGTACCCATCACTGTGTACTATGTTGCACCATTCCACCATTGTTGTAGTGATCATTGGGCACTATGATGCACCACTCCATCACTGTTGTACCCATCACTATGCATATTGCTACACCACTCCATCATTGTTGTACCCATCAATGTGCACTATGTTGCACCATTCCATCATTGTGCACTATGTTGCACCACTCCATCACTATTGTACCCATCAGTGTGAACTATGTTGCACCATTCCATCACTGTGCACTGTGTTGCACCACTCCATCACTGTTGTACCCATCACTGTGCACTATGCTACACCATTTACACTCACCAGCCTTATCTACTTCCTATGGCTTGCAGCATAGTAGAGCAGCTAGGCTATAATTACAGATCCGTTCAATTCATCTTCAATGCAGTGATTAATTTCATTGTTTATTGCCTTTACCCCTTTCTCTATCCATATAAATCAAAGTATACAACATAAAACAATTTGTGAACTTGCATTTATGTCAACACAGTCCTAATCATATGTTGTCCAATCTTGCTGAACACACATCTTTCAGCACTCTACTTCATGTCATATGCTTGAATTTGGACATTGTCCCTGTCCAAAACAACGTTCAGATTAGGCATCATATGGCTCTCCTCTTTCCAGCTTATAGGAATCCTCTTCTTGCGGTGGATTATATCTCCTCGATTAGGGTAGCATGGAGCCCTTCTTTTGTTGCGGAATACGACCAACATTTAGATTGCATTCAGATTGTGACTAGGGCATACAAAAAACTATTGTGAGGTCTCTTTTAGACCAGCGTGTAAACTTCTCTTTAACCGTGTTAGGGTTGTCCTCCTTCATGATTGCATTAGGCCTTAAGGTCATCTCCCTATAAAATTTAGGCAACATCTTAGTATCTTTGTGATTAGGGTATGACATCATTTATGGTAGCGTACTTAAGCTTCTTATTGTTGTGTAGAAAAGTCTCATTTAGGACAACGTAGAACCTTCTGTAGATCCACTATAAGAGTTGTCCTCCATGTTAGGCTTCTACCATATTAGGACAACATAGAGCCTTCTCTCCCTTGGTTGCATCTAGATCTAGGGCATGTCTTCTCCATAACAGCGTAGGGCTAGGGCATCTTCTTCTTAGGGCTGCATAGTCTCTTAGGATCTCTCCTCCCACCAAAACCCAAAGACAAGTGGAGAGGAAGAGATCACAGGAAGAGTGTGTGTCCAAATGACTAGCAAGCCACCTCTTTTTATACTAAAACATTGAGCACAAGTGGGGGCAATTTGGTTGTTGGTCGACCTTGACGAAGTCCCATAACACAAATAAATTCATATCTCCATGAATACATGTCAGAAGTGGATGATCTTTAGATCAATCCTACACATCCCGATGAGAGGAATCCAATAAAAATATCATTTTTCATTAATAAGATGACCCATATGGAGTTTGGCCTAGTTGTCAATTTTAACAGAATCAGATGATATTTAGATTAAATCCTACACCTCTCGGAGAGAGGAATCCAAGAAAAATATCACCTACCATAAATAAGGTGACCCACATGGGTTTTGGCCCTAGTTGTCAATTTTAACATAGACCCTCATCTCCTAGATAGCCCTGAGATGATAAACATGGAAGCATTTACCTGCCTTCCACATTTTGTTTCCTCCCTCATTTTTTCCTCCTCGGCTAAGCTCTCTTTAGACTGTGAAATCATGCCAGTTGCCCCTTGTCTCTCTAACTTTTTTCTTGTTAGTTTTTGTTTTGTCATTCTTACTTTATTTTGTATCTACCTACCAGAATATGCCACACAAGTCCACATTCCAAGCAGTCTTCCCCTTCCACCTCATCTCTAGAATCCGTGTACCCCAACTTAGCCCATTTAATTTACTTAAATTTTTAATGCTTAAAATAAGCAGGGAAATGCAACCAGGTTATTACACCTTGCTAAGAAATATCTCCTAGTGATGGACCCTTTAAAGTAATTACAATAGTCAATAGCATTATTACTTTATCAACCACATATGCTTTTTATTACAAAGACAAGTAAAACCATGATAATAGACTAAAAACCAAAATATAATTATGAAAAAGCATGGTCTCACAGAAAATCAAAAGTGATACTGAATACCATTAGATGTTCATAGAAATTTCCAATTAATGCATAATATGAACATTTTGTCAATATTTCATAAAGCTAAAACCTCAAAAGTTATAAACAAGCATAATTAACAATATCTAAAATAAACAAGATGGCCATACCCCATATAATAATTTTTTGGAAGGTAAACATCTTTTACTAGTCCAAACCTTTCAAGTGGGATGCAAAGATCCTCATGCCTGTGAAACAAAAACAAACATTGTTACCCAAAACAAATTACTAGTAAGATAAAATGATCTAAAAAAACATTGATATCAAGTACGACATTGAAATATAAAGCAACAGATTTTCATAAAAAATCATAAATAGTTGTATAACATCTGGTTAAGTACAGTTGAATTTTCAATCAGGTTGTAGGAAAAACTCTAATAGAACTCCTTAGCCACGTAAATACCTGACCTCATTTCCTCCTTTTCTCTTGTCAATTTTGCTTATGACGTTGAGATTTAGTATCACTGATATTACAACAATAAAATAAATAATTTCAGTTTATAGAAAGGTAGCAAGGTGCCAACATACTTGAATTTTTGGGGTTCTTCGAACAATGTTGTCCTGAAGATATGATTCCAAGTTGTTTGCAATTTTTAATTGGCGCGGTTAGCTATAATTTCCAAGTTGTTTGCAATTTTTAATTGACGTGGTTAGCTCTAATTTTGAAACTTTATTGGCTATGTTGCAGGTATCATTTTGCATCAATTCTTTGCCAGGCATTTTTCTTGGACTCGCTAAAGGAGTCTCATTTTCCCCATCCTTCATATGATTAAACCTTTGATCCAGCACTGGTTTTCCATACAAAATTTCAAAGAGAGAAACTGGAAGTTCAAAGCAGGTTACAAGACCTCCTTATATAACAGACACAGGTGATAATGTGACAAAAGTTCTGAACTTCAGCCGACGCTAAAGAAAACAAAGAGCTTATGTTTGAAATCTCTAACGACGTGCTTGGACAGCCTATTCCTCTACGTTGCTATCTTGTGAAGCATAGTGTTTCCCTCCATTACTGACCGTTCCGATAGCCCCTACTTCCTTGTCCATTGGTTTTGGCTTCTCCAGACACTAAAGAGAATTAGGGATTATATTCCATTGTGCAAAGATGCGTTGAAAGGGAAAATCTGCCAGAGCATAGTATTTCATGTTGAGGTCTCAAATTCTTGGTTCCATACAAATAGAAACCGCGAAAAGATATCTACGAACCAGTTGAACATTACAATTTTTCAGTCTCACAACGTTGAAGTAAATCTGTAAAGAATGTGGCATTAGATTTCTTAGCTTAGTGAAAGCCCTAATGTTCTATCCTATTTGTCAGTCATAAAAATCTCACAAAAACCTGTAAAGTTTGTGCCATTGTGTATGCTTAGCTTCTAAAAGCCCTAGCTTTATATCTTCTTCTGTGTAATTTGAACACAACACCATCAAATACTAGAATAATGAATGTCCATTCTCAAATAACATTGAAATGTGGAGAACTGAGACATAAATCATTCAATTAAATTACAAAATCATGATCCTTAACTCAATGCACTTCTTGCCAAACTCTGCTATTTTTTTCAAACAAAATTGAGCACAGCTTCCTCTTGTTCGTTTATAGAGAGCCTTAATTTATGAAATCTTTCTTGTAAGCCAAAATAGAGTCAAAAATTTCCATTGAAAGCTCATAATAACTGAACTGGAAAGAACCCTTGAACATATCTTAATGATATTTTTTTATCTCTGATTCTTCCGCTTAAAACACTGTTTTGAGCATGGCCTCTTTCGACAGATTTAGTTTAGAGAATACAATGGATTATTTAATGAAATATTTCCAGAAATCTGAAATATAGCCAATTTTTCCAATCAAGAACTTAAAATAACTGCATTAGGAGAAAGCTTATACGATTCATGATGACGACAGGAAAAATAATGGCGCTTTGCAATTTAGCACCCTTTTGTAGAAAATTAGCTTTTCTGAACTCGTTTTGATGGTGAAGAATCACAAATGAATTTTTGGAAGCCATGCACGAAGAGATCTAGTAGCTCAGGGATCGAGTCTGGGCAATGCTTATGCGATTGCAAACCAATATTGTTCATATGCGGGCTTGCAAGGTCGAGGGATACATGCAATGGCGGCAAACTACAAGAGGTTTTGAATCTAAGGGCAGGACAAGATGTTTACTGTCCAATGATGTCATCGATTACCATAGATTTGTCTTTTAATCAAATAGATTTTCAAAGAATTTGGAATATTTTACAAATTTTATTATTTAAGCGGAATAATTTGTTTAGTTGGATGTTTTTTGTTGGGGAATTGGACATTATACATTATTTAAGGAGAAAGACCATTGCCATCCTAGGGTTTACAAGTGGTTTTTAAGGCTCTGTGATAATATAGATTATGAAAATGTACAAAACCACCATCAAGTGCTTTTAAGGTGAATATTTGGCTTAGTGATGCTCATGAAGACCATTTAAGGGATTATTTTTAGGGCTTTAAACATTATTCAAGGATGAAAACTGGTTCATGAGGGCCCAAAAGAGGTGTAGCATAATGTTCATGGTCCATGTATAAGTTCCCAAGCCACTTCAATACAATCCCTAAAAAGAAAATAGTTTTCATAGATATGTTGTATGGAAAATGTTTAATATTTTCCTTTAGTGACTAATTCATATTGACTGCTACTATAGATCTCAGAATATCTAAAAAGTGTTCAAAAATTTTCATGTTATATGTTGATGCCCATTACCTATTTCTACACTTGTTATCTTGCAACCTTTATTCTTCTAGAAATATATAGTTTTCTCATATAAAACCTCAAGCCATAGGCTTGGTAACACCCTTCAAATAATCTTTACTCTCATTTATTAAATATTTTGTATTTCCACTTTTCAACTTCATTCACAAAGAAATAAAAATCTAGTTAACAATGAGTAAAATCCATCAAAATTGCTACCTAAAGTCGTCATTATTTTATCTATTAGATATGATGAAACTATTTATGAAATAGAAGATATCAATATGTGACATAGTAATCATGACCATTTATGGGAATTATTACCTACAATTATTCATCTCATACATTAGTTTGTTTCAATTACAAGAGATATTGAATAATCAACCCATGTTCATTTACCAATGATATAAAAAATAAGATGAGATTCTAGTTTCTTCTTTAGAAATTCTCATTTTGGATAGTCTTAATTAAGTAGTGGTGTTTTATTTGAACTTTGGTATGGTTTAATTTTATATTGTAACTTCTCTCCTATACATATTTATTTCTCCTAAACTTGCAAAGAGGATCTTTGGACTACATGCACATACAATTGAAATGGATGAAGGTGTCAATTTGGAGGCTGGTGAAGAACTTGCACTTGCAACTCTAATAGTGGATATTAACCATGCAAGATTGAGTGGTTAATATGTTGAGAAGTATCTTTAGTTATTGAAATTTAATCTTCAAGTCAGAGGGGCCATATAAGAGCTCTACCATTTTGTATTGCACATGTTTAGAGATATTAAATTCTACATTAATTGAAAATTTTAAAGATTTGTGTCCAAGAGATCTTCAAATAAAAGAAAACGACATAGTTTCCTTGCAATGTGAGCATTTATTCATCTATAATTAGGCTAGGTTGGCATAATATTTGTAGGGAGGATATCTCAGAGGAGAATTTTGTCAAAAAGGTCTATAAAGAACTTAAAAAGAGGGTCTTGTTAAGCTTCTGGATCCCAAACTTCAAAACCCCCCAAAGAGAGATTTTAATCTCCATCGATAGTAGTGTGACCCAAGTGAATGGAGGGAAGCTTTACAAAAGAGAGCTAGAAATATTATCAATTCAAGTAAAGCTTTTAAAGGTTTAATCAACAAAAAGACATGTTGAGGACCTCGGATTAAATATCAACAAAGATTCTTGAGTGAATAGACTAATCATTTTTTAGGCTAATCAAAACCAACATTTCATCTTGTGACAAGGCCCCCTAAATGGCCAATAACATCATTAGATAAGAACTCCCAATGAGGGAGGGAATTCTATAGTAATTGGATCCCCTTTTCCCCATATGCCATTGATTCTTGTATAATTACAATATGAGGGTAGTGAACTTGATTAAACTGTTTATAGCTAAGTTTTTTATAGGGTTGGTTAGTGCCTTGCAATTCAAGGACAAGATTTTTAGTTTGAAAGAGATTCAATGCTTGAAGCTCTAAGGGGAAAAAAGATATATATATATATATGGAGCAAATTTCAAAGTTTTCATATTTATGTTCCATTGAAAAAAGGATTTTCCCCTTCTCTTGGGGACATTTAGATGATAATTGCTATGAGGCCCCAACCCGCTACCAGAGTCTAAGAAAGGAATGTTTGATGAGTCAATAAAAGGGAGAAACAAAAAGGAGAGCAGAGCATCATAGACTGTAACATGGGGGGAGGCTAAAGAGGAGGAGGGTAGGAAGGAAACAAAAGTAATAGGGGGAGAAGGGGGAATATAAGGGAGTGAAGGGATGAAGGAGAACATCAAGGAGGAAATAGCAATGGAGAGTCCTACGAGGAAAATTAGGTTGTCCCTAAGATCTAAGGGTGGGAAAGTGATTCATGGAAGGAGACTAAATCACAAAAACAAAATAAGAGATAAATAAGGAACTAGAAAAAGGAGGTTGTTGCTTGGGGAGGGAGGGCCCTATTATGAGTTTGGAGGAGCTTATCTGATAGTGTATAAAAAAATCGATTGAAGTTTAAGATCAGGAGCACTCTTTTGTGCATGACACAAGGGAGAAAAAGAGGCTCGAGATTATGATATTCGAGGATTTGCTTGAATGTGTGGAGTGTTGAGATGTTTGTCATTGATGCCAAAGAAAGGGCCATTCATGAATCAGAAGTAATCCTTAATATGTTGCATATCTCACTAGTCTTCTTGAGAAATGTTCAAGCCTTCTTAAAAGGCTACCACCAAGGAATTCACTATCCCCTGAAGTTGACTATAATCCCTTGCCGAAAAGAATTCAGGATCACACAGTGTGCTGAGAAAAAGCTTGAAGGCTTTCATAATTTGTACCTTATATGAGTCATCTACAAATTTGTGGGCATACTTTTTATATTTATTCATAAACCATGTGAGGGACATTGGTTTGCTGCAAAAAGAGTCATGAGATACTTAAAGGGGACTCAAGATTAGGGGCTAAAGTACACCAAGGTGGATGACTTCTGTGTTATTGCACATTCTAATTTATACTTCAATGGGGACAAGGAAAACATAGTATCAACTTCAAGATATCTCATGAGTCTTGGATCAACAATGGTCTCCTACATGGGGCTTCACTCAATGAACCTCTCACATCTCACATGCGTTCATGGCATACTAAATGATACCCCTAATTTGATTACATATTGAAAAACACCTCTATAAATCACATTATATAACCCCATTATGAATGAAAGTGGTATGGTATTTCTCCCCAAATGAAGGCCTCATGGTCTCCTAGAGGCCATGCAAACAATCAGTTTCAATAGATTCAACAACAAAAGCAGAATATGTGGCATTCGCAGAAGCGACAAAGGAAATTGTGTGGCTAAGGAAAATAATTGAAGGCTTGCAAGAGAAACAAGTAAACTCAACTCCTTTACATTTAGATAATACTTATGCAATCAAGTTGGCCAAGAACCCAAGATTTTGATCGAACCAAGCACATCAATATGAAATATCATTTGATTCGATATCATGTAGAGGCCAAAACTATATATCCAATACATTGTTCTATGACTAAGCAAATTGTAGACATATTCACCAAAGCTTTAGGAAGAGAAAAATTCGAAAAGTTCAAAATGATGCTTGGGCTAACAAAAACTCCTTCAAATTAAAGAGGAGAACGTTAGACATTGCAATCCTTTGAGATTATAGTTTAAAATAATTAGATGTAAAATTAGGTGAGGTAACGAATAATGGGTTGGGTTTTAATAATTATCCTTTTATGTGATAAATTTGTTTTCATTTCTCAATGAATGACCATTAGAACTATTCAATCCTCAAAGAGTACAACCTTTCAAACCCATTTCCTTTCTATCTTTCCTAAAAAAATATCCTTGCTTAAATGACAATGAGCTTGAAAATAAATAAATAAAGCAATCTTTAATAGTCAAAAACTTCAAAAAATAAATAAAAAAAAACACATAATTTTTCCAAAATTCAAATTTTAAAATTTTACATTCTCTTGCACCTTCCTTGTGTGACCACAATATCTCCACAATTTGAGTAAAAGAAAAATAAAATCTATTTATGCAAAATAAAGAGTATAATGATTCTAAATTATTTCCTCCAAATTTACTAATTTGAATTATTGCCTTCAAATTTATGAAGTTGGTCAATTTTTCACAAATCACTAAATCATTGTGCAATCTGAATTAAACCATGTGAAGAGTTTCATATTTTTCCCCAATGAGGGAGAGCATTCTATAGTAATTGTATCCCTTTTTCCCCCTCTGCCATTGATTCTTGTATAATCATAATATGAGGGTAGTGAACTTGATTAATCTGCTTATAGCTAAGTTTTTTATAGGGTTGGCTAAGGACTTGCAATTCAA
This sequence comes from Pinus taeda, assembly GCA_000404065.3. Lineage (NCBI taxonomy): Eukaryota > Viridiplantae > Streptophyta > Pinopsida > Pinales > Pinaceae > Pinus > Pinus taeda. Next base: position 34,021 of record APFE030553261.1, read on the forward strand.
GGATACGACTTTCATTTTGAAAGAGATTCAACTTTTGAAGCTCTAAGATGCAAAATGATATATATATA
>APFE030553261.1:34381-84061 GCA_000404065.3 Pinus taeda
TTTCAAAATTTTCATATTTATGTTCCATTGAAAAAAAAGATTTTCCCCCTCTCTTGGGGACATTTAGATGATCATTGCTATGAGGCCCCAACCCTCTACTAGAGTCTAAAAAAGGGATGTTCGACGAGTCAAAGAAGGGGGAAACAAAAAGGCGAGCAGAGCATCATAAACTGTAACAAGGGGGGAGGCTAAAGAGGAGGAGGGTAGTAGGGAAACAAAAGTAATAGGGAGAGAAGGGGGAATAGAGGGGGGGGAAGGGACGAAGGAGAACATCAAGGAGGAAAGAGAAGAGGAGAGTCTTTGGAAAAAAATTAGGTTGTCCCTAAGATCCAAGGGGGAGGAAGTGATTCATGGAAGGACACTAAAGCACAAAAGCATAATAAGAGATGGGCAAGGAAATAGAAAAAGGAGGTTGTTGCTTGGGGAGGGAGGGCCCTACTATGAGGTTGAAGGAGCTTGTCTGATAGTGTCTAGCAAAATCGATTGTAGTTGAAGATCAGGAGCACTCTTCCGTGCATGACACAAGTGAGAAAAAGAGGCTCTAGATTATGATATTCAAGGAGACACTTGAATGTGTGGAGTTTTGAGAGGTTTGCCATTGATGCCAAAGAAAGGGTCATTGCTGAATTGGAGGTAACCCTTATTATGTTGCATGTCTCATGAGTCTTATTGAGAAATGTTCAAGCCTTCTTAAAAGACTGCCACCAAGGAATTCACTATCCCCTGAAGTTGGCTATAATCCCTTGCTTAAAAGAATTTAGGATCACACAATGTGCTAAGAAAAAGCTTCAAGGCTCTCATAATGCGAGGAGGAAATTGCATAGTAATAATGCAATAGAGTATGAATAGTGTAAACATGTGCATAGATCAATAAATAATAAACATATGTATGTCTATGTGTTGATTGTATGCATATGGTATCACAATCTCAAAGATGTGTATGGTGAACTCTTATCTAGTGGGTATTTGATCCGACCTAGTGAAGGCAAAGGAGCATTACTCATCATGGTTGATCACATGACTTAGAGGCTTCAAGTGTCCTTGAAACACTTTGTATCTTACACGAGTCATCTACATTCCTTGCATAGAAGATGACAATTGAGGTAGTGAACACATTATCTGATGATGGTTGGATGTCATTGTCCAAACATGGTTTGGGGGATGTCACTATTTGTATAAAGTCTTTTTCAAATTACATAAACCATATATCATCATTAAATAGCCTATGTTCAATAGACATGAGCATCTTGAGTGTAAAATCTTCCCTGATTTTACAAGAGGTTTATATGGTAGACATCTTGAAGGAATGATTTTGAAGTATTTTGATAAAGTGTGTGTGTGTGTGTGTGTTTTTAAGTATAGTTAAAGGCTTCAACCTAAGAGGATTAGTGTCCTCATATTGACCAGGTTGGTGCCTATATTGGCCTAAGAGGCTTTTTGTCCTCTTTCAAGGTTGGCGCCTCAAAGAATTAAAGAACTTATATTACAAGTTGGAGCCCATATTTATAACTGAGAATGAAAGTCCTCACTATATTTAATAAAATTATTATTTTTGTTCTACTTCTTATGTTCTGGCTCAACCTTTTAATGAACATAATATGAAAATTATAAGAAGTATCAATTCACCCCCCCAGTATTTCCAACAAGGGTTGAGACATATTTGGACATACCAAAGCCCATGATTATGTTGTTTATGTGATAGATAACTATTTTCCACCTGCATGTCGACTGAAACCCTCTCTCTGGCACTATAATTCTATAATGGTTAGAAATGGAAACAAAACTACATGTACAAACTACTTGCAATATATTTCAACATATATTTTTCTAAGTTGATATTCAAATCTGTCACTAGGTAATTGAGATATTTTGCACTGATTTTTTCAAACTATTTATCATTCATAATTTCAAACCCTCATCATATAGCCTATATCAACAAGCTCATCTTCTCTCCAAGGTCACCTTCAAATAATTAGGAGGTCGAGAATAAGGGAGTGTTCTCCAAATAGATTTGTTGACCTCAGAGTTCTATGTACCAATTGTGCTTTTCACATATTCTCGAGGTGGGACATTCCTTCAACCAATCTAACAAACTCTTCAAAATAGAAACATGTGCCAAGATGGTAGCTCTCGTTTAATAAATCCATATCTATTTATGATGGGGTCATGATAAGCTCATTAGATTCTACTTATAATGGTTGTTCCAACTTACACCTCAAGCCTTAAAAATGCTCTTTCTAAATTCAACTTAGCTCCTAATCCTCTCAACATTGCCTCAATTATGGTGGATGTTTAAGGGTTTAAAACAAGTATAGATTGGTGCATTTATATTCTCAAACCGCTTGATTCATCTTCCAACTTATGTTGAATCCAATGATAAATACTAATGTAAATGATTCCCTCCAAGAGACGCCCATAAAAGCACTTAAAGCTAGGCTAATGTTTTCATTCCCTCCTAAAATCTAACAATTTTGAAACTACATCTCAATTTTTTAATTTATATATTTTACTAAAAATATATTTATATTATCGAAATATTTTTAAAAATATATACAAATAATATATATTGAATCACAAATTTGATTAACGCATTAAATAAACAAAACAAAATAATTAATAAATATTAAATCAATAGATCCTAATTAACAAATTAAAATTATGTAATTATTACATAAATAAAAATCGATCAGGCACTTTTCAAACAATTTTGTGGGAAATTTTCAAATTTCAAGCGCTTCTGGAACAATTTGGTGTTGAAGCATTTTGGGACACTTTTCAGCAAACATATAAACTGTTACTGTTCAAGGAGCATTAGCTGGTGTACACATTTACAGATAGATGATTAACTTGACTATCCTTGGGAGTATTGTGGAGCATTAACAGGTGAGATGCTTCTAGCAATAACCCTTCCACACCATAAGACATGTTTACAAGCTATGTAGTTACAACTATTCCTGCGAGGCCCAATCTTCCATGGATTTTACAAGGTGCGATCTTCCATGGCTTTTGCCTAAAATAGGTATTTTTTTCTTCTTCTAAAAAATTAGCTCTTTGAATAAATTATCATCTCTAGTAGGTGAAAATGGAAAACATTTCTTCGGTCTCTCCTTGATAAGGATTACGCTTTTTCCCTGCATAAAAGATAGGCGGTAGAACTGCAGGGCACTTCAATCGATAAATTTTTGTTTAAGTTAGATTGAATACACAAGAAATTGCTCCAATAATGGGAAATGTAATTCTCGAGACAATAACAGGGGTCAAACTAATTGACACGAAGTTTAACCTTCAAAACTAGGATACCAGACAACCTAAACTTTAACCCTAGTTTCGGAACAAGACTCCATGCAGAAGGCACACCTGTCTAGATATGCTCTTTAGTAGTCCATGCCAGCCATACCGTCTCTCATATCTGGGACTTCGTTCTTATCCTTCAGAATCACAACAATGATGCACTCTGTTGTGGTTAATAATGAAGACACACTTGCAGCATCAACCAAAATAGCTTTAGTCTTTTTCAGGGGATCAATAATCTCTGCCTTCACCTTATCAATCTATTCACCTTAGTCGGCATCATAGCCAAGGTCAAGATTATATTGCTCAGTAATTTCCCAACAACCATTGCACCTTCCACACCAACGTTTGCAACAATTGTACATGGAAACATCTTCAATCGTATATGCAGTTTGACCTTCCTGAGGCAGAGTTTGTCATTTTTTCTCGAGGCAGGGTTTGGACCCTTTCCTGAAGTAATTTGGGCCTTCACTTATTTTTATGTGACGCCAATTCATGCAGATCTATAGACTGAATTATAACATCCTTGACAATATCTTAGAGATCGTTTTCTTTCAAAAACAATATCACCTTGGCTTTTGATGACACCTATCTGGAGGCACCATCTAATTTGTCCTCAAATCTGAGACTTGATGCTGCCATCTTTGAGATCTATTTTACAAACTTTGCAGATATGAAAATAAAACAACAAAAATATACCCGCAAGAGTGGTTAGTCCTTCAAGCAACAATAATGAAACCCTCTAATTGTTGGTCTTTGATTTTGATACTTGATCTATTGTTGTAAACCCTTGAGAATCTCAATTAGAGATGATCCTCTTATACCATGTAAAATTTTTATAATTCAAGAGGACAACTGTCCTGTGTTTCTTTCTCAAATAACTCATATCTTGAATTACTTTAATAACTGAATAAAATTCTGGACATGCAACAATCACATATATAACTGGAAAACCTAAATAGTAGACTCAGAATAGCTTTTCAAGTACACACATAATTCTGTCCTTCAAATCAGCTTATCATTAATGATCAAAACTTACAAGACCACATCAAAACTGAGGTTTTCAGCTTGTTGGACACTCAAATCTGCTCTATCTCCTTGTTGGATACTCAAACCCACACTTTACTGAATTGTTGTACAACACTGTTCAATATGGAATCTGATCTAACCTTGGCTCCTCTCCTGTGCTTTGAATCTGCTCAACTAATCTTTCTCTGATTTCATTTTTTTGATGTTCAAAAATGTTTGCATACAACTTCTCTCATCTTGTTCTATTTATGCTCTTAGACTCTAATTGAGAAAATTAATCTCCCTTATCTTAGCAACCAATCTCTTTAATCCGAACAACCACCTTTTCTCAACAATTATGTGTACAACTAAGATTAGATCGAATACAAATCACTAATATTCTGAAAATATCTAGAATATTTCATTTAAATTTTTAAGAGTTAGGAGATTGAGTGAAATTGACCTTTCACTTTTATTTACTAAGTGAAATTACAAGATGGTATTATTTCACAATTTTACGGTCACCAAAAGCTGTCTTGAACCACTTCTCACACATCCACACATTCACACCTTACATGTGTAAGAAGTTCCTACATGAGTTACACTTATCGACATACCCTGTATCCCTTGTACCCAATTCCAAATCCAAGCAAAGGTCTTAGCAGAATGCCATTCCTCACATGCTGCTGGTCACACTGGCTTCTTTAAGACATATAACAACAAGAGTATTTTCTTTTAGAATGGGCTCTAATAAGAGGTGAAATATATTTGTTGCTTCATGTGAGACTTATTAGAGGAATAAAATGGAGATTGTGAGAAGTTCAAGACTAATGTATTCCTTGCCCATTTTGAATAAAAGGTGATAATGATAATCCATTAACATTGTCTTTAGAAGTTTGTCTCAGGCCAGAGGGAGAATCTCCATCTTTGTTATTTCTAGGGTGCTACTGACAAATTCTCACACGTTGTTGAACTATTCATGCCACATGTTTATAGGCTTCATGGATTTAAGAAAAATCAGTTTGGAGTTAGAAGAGCCAACTAGGTTTAAAGAGAAATTTAAGGCTGAATGGGAGCTTTAGGGTAACAAAATTAGTGGTATTAATTTGAAATTTTAACAAAATAAAGTTTATTGTGTAAAATTGGTTATCCCACATGCAAGAGATAAGTGAGCTTTCCTGAAGGCTTTAGACAGGCTCTTAAACTTGATACAAAAGTATATTTGGGAATGTTTTCATGTGGGTAATTTGTGAGAAACAGATTCCTAGGTCAAGTGCAGTATCCATATTCCTCTTGGACAGGCATGGATTCACATCTAAACCTATCTAGGAAAGCATTTTGGGGTAATGCTTCAAACAATTTGCCTCAAGTGGCTTCACCATGGAGCAAACTTTCATTGGCGTAAGGTGTGAATTTTGAGGGGTATTTATTGGTGCCTAAGTAATCTGATTTGTTAAAAAGGGGCCACATGTCCGAATCCTACAAATCGGACATGATTCGTTGGGGATTCGAATCCCAGAAGGGGACATGTTGTGTCCTAACGGGACACGTGTGAATCCCGTACATGTCTCATTAGGACACAACGTGTCCCAATTCTGGGATTCGAATCCCCAAAAATGAAACCCACTTAGGTACACATGCAAGCTTGGGCGACTTTAGCAAGATAAATACAACCAAATGGATTGTTCTATAGTGTTGCAAGCTAATTGCATTCCATTGTAATGTTCCCATAATGGCGATGGATATGCCTACTGCACAATGATAACAGGAAGCGTCTTGTCAAAACAAAATAAAGTTCACTATGGGTGATTATTGGCCAAAGAGACCACTGACCACAAGCTAGTAAATCACACTTGCATCGATACCACTTGTGACATAACCCTGCAATATCATAATACGCCATGGGGAAAAGGGAAATATTATAGTCCAAAGGTTAAAAAGGAAAGAAACTATACAATATATGTAAAAGATACAACATATTACATGCAGACAAGAACATTATCATATATATAGGATATGACAAACCCATATATCCTAATGGATGCAATTCTACACAATAGTTATTTAAAATAATAATAATTATTATATATATTGCATCCAACTAAGAACTATCAATGTCAATTTCAATAGGTTATTATATGTCAAGGAATACAAATGTTGAACACAAATCATACTTGAGGCCCTCAAAAGCTCTGTCTAGCCTAATTCCACATCTATATGCATGTTTGCTTTTGGTGAATTGATTAGATGGATAAGCACTATTCAACACCTACATGAATTCCTTTAGAATTTATTAGAAAGGCAACAATAAGAGATTAATGTTTAGCTACAAAGATATTGGCCTTGTTGCCATTCATCCTTACTGGGAATTAGCAAATCCAAGGAACCATAAAAAGAAACACTAGCTTGGATTTATCCTTCATCCATCAATTGAGTGAGTTGCCTCTCTAATTTGGCATTCTCCATGATGGAAGTATAGTAAACAAATACATTAGGTTACTATGAGTATCATTAACGAGAATTTGTGTAAGAAATATCTAATTTTTAATATATATATATATATATATATATATATATTAATAAAATAATATATAACGAATCCTACGTGTCCTGTTCCAGGGGGTCAACGTGTCCAAATCTGACACTCGAATCCTCGTATCCTACGTATCTTGAATCCCAGTGTCAGGTGACTTAGATTGGCATAAGGTGTGAACTTGACGGGTATTTATTCTGCCATAATTGCTCAGGACATACGCCCAACCTAATCCCTTTAGATCAAAGTGAGAATGGAACCTTGGTGGACAGCAAAGCACTTGTTCACCTCACCAGTGAGTCAATCGTCCATGGGCAGGAAAAGCCATTTTATCCTATATATTGTTGAAGCATTTTCTTTTTCATATTAATAAAGGCTTTGTTTTGAGGGTTTTCCACAAATATTTGAATGTTGTTCTTCTATATTGTCAAATATTCAACTTTTTATTCCAGAATTCAGAATTTTTTTTGTTTTGTTTTGTTTTGTTTTAATATTTATTTATTTATTTATTATTTTATTATTTTAATTTCAAATTTCAGGTATTTCAAAACATTTTTTTCCTCGTGAAAAGTATCATAATTTTCATTATCAAGGAAAATTACATGTTGTAAATGCCATAGGCATATGAAGAAAAATGACCGTGGTCATTTGAGAACTGTTTTGTATTTTCGAAATCTATACAAAAAACCCAAAGAAGGGTGTGCTGATAGTATCTGATCATATACATTATTATTGACATAGTCAATTTTTTTCAAAATTACACCCATGGTGATTATTGTTCTATAGACAAAAAATAAATAACATAAATAGATACATTAGGGCTTGTCAACCCTCTGTAGTTCCTGATCCATGTATGGTCTATGGAAATATTGGTAGATCTGTTCTGGTGTGTGCTCCCTGATCAACCATTCCCCTCTAGGATGATGCGTTGCCACTTTTGAAAGTCGGTCCGCAGGTTCATTGCACTCCTTGTAGATATGAGCACATGAAACATGATCAAAATATGTTCTTAAAAACAAAACATCATCCAATATGGTTCTTAGTTTATATGCATGGCATGTAGAAATGCAGTTGAACCAGTTAATAGCAATCTTGGAGTCCCCATAAACTTGTAAATATCTACAATTTTTGTTTATAGCAAAATATAAAAGATGACGAAGTGTAAGGAGCTACGCAGAGTTATTTGTACCACCTCCCAACCCCATACAAATATTGAAATAATGTGTCTCAGATATATGGAGGATAATGCCACCACCACAACCATGTTCTTGTGCTGATTCGCCGAAATAGGCCCAAGGGTACGCTTTGTCTATGACCTCCGGGGTGATGGTTCAAATCTTGGCAACTTGTTCAGCAACCAGAATTTCCATATAACCATTACAAATCTTAGGAATAATCAAAGGTTAGACTATATGCTTCCCACGAAATATGTTGTTGTTCCTGCTCATCCATATGTGCCAGCACACCATTAATGGAAGATTTCAGGATTTTGGGTTTGGAGCTTCAGCCCACCACCGGTTCCAGGCTTTTAGTATACCATCGCTAGCCCAAGTAAGTTATAAATTAAGAGTATGTAACACCTGCGCCTAGACTTGTTGTGTTGTAGGGCAGGAGAGAAAGAGATGGTGATTTGATTCCTCCTCCTCGTGACATAATACACACCATGTAGGTCCCTGAAAAGATCATTTTCTGAGATTAGTTCTGGTTGGGGTTTTGTCCATAATGATGTTCCACATAAAACGACAAGTACCTGATGGGCCTTTTAGCTTCCATATGTTGCTCCACTAGTTATCCAAAGAATCAGGTTTATGGCTAGCATGGATAATAGGATATCCATCCTTTGGAGTATAGATCCCCTTCTGTGCAAAACCCCAATGAAGTTTGTCATCCTCATCCCTTAGTCTCACATGGGATTCAATTAAAGTCACTGAATATCTTGTCCACTCCATATGCCACTAATCTGGTATATCTAGGTTCTCCACTGTTATATGTAGTGGTGTTGTATAGGTCCCCGATCTGTGTGATGTTTGCCACTCCATTATGATTTAGGAAGGCAATCAAGCCAGGAGGGAGATGGTGTGAGTTGCCGCAACCAATCCATGGATCAGCCCCAATGCGGATAGACATGTCGTTGCCAATTTGCCAAGTAAGACCCCTTCTTATGATGGGAAGGGTATTTATAAAAACCCTCCAAATCACTGATATTCCTTTCCTGTTCCAAGTAGGTAATATTAACCAGTCCATGACTGTGCGCAACCATATGTATTTATAGGTAACCACCTTTGACCAAAGGCTCTTGTGCTTCAGAAGAGGCCATCCGAATTTGGCTGCAAGTGCTTGAGAAAAGGTGGAGAGGTTCTTGAGGCCCCAACCCCCCCAATTTTTGGGAGTTGCAATTCTACTTCATTTGAACCACACATAGGGTTTCCCTCCTTGTGACCCTTCCATGAGAAGTGGCCGCAAACTTGCTGAATCCTTTGTAATATACCTGGGGGATCTAGGCCAGAGACATCCAGAAGACTGGTGTTGCTTCCAGAACCGATTTAATGAGCACCAGTCTACTTGCTCTGGATAGTAGATGAAGGATCCAAATATTTAATCTTCTCTGGATAGTATATGAAGGCTCCAAATATTTAATCTTCTTTCCACCTTGGCAATCAACCAGGTCCAATCTGCAATTTTGTATCCATTTGCTTTTATCTTGAAACCCAAGTACTTCAATCCATCCTCCATTGTCAGGTTTTGGAAGGGGATGTTTTGGAGTGCATGATAGGTCTCCTATTGAGTACAGGCTGAGAGAAATATAGTGGATTTGGCCCCATTTATTTCCATCCGTGTTGCGGCACAAAAAACATTCAACACTTCAGAGAGAGTGTTGTTGTCTTGAATGCCTCCATCTAAGAAGATGAGCATGTCATCCACAAAGAGAAGATGTGTTAGAGTGCATTGCTCCATGATCTTCAGACCCTTGAGCCTCCCGACTCTTTTTTGTTGATTTAACTTCATCCTATTGCCATTGAAAAATTAGAGCCTTCAAGGTCATGCACATTTGATCCAGAAGACCAATAATACCCAAAAATGGTCATTTCTCATTCAAAAATTGAACACACAATGAAGGGAATTAGAAATATGGAACCTGATTGTTTTATAATGGTCCACTATAAGTAACGTCTTAGAGTCTGTTTATGAAATATAATTCCCAGAAATTGATACACAGACACAACACTTCATAACAGTTCTTGTATCACCATCAAACCCTAAACCCCATAAGCTGAGTGGTCAGAGCAGCCAGATCTTTTTTATAACTAGGTCGAGAAAACATCCTCTTGTTGGTTTCAAGATCATTTTGAGCTATATCATCGATCATTCTAGAGTGCACCTTGTCCAGGCCCCAAAATTGTCCCTCAGCATTGACTTCATGTGGATTTGTTAGAGGTTCATTGTCTACATTTCCTTTTAAAAATCTAGTGCATGAATGATTGTCCACATGTTCATGAATAAGAGAACATCTTTGCATTTGATGTGGTCCAGAGAGAAATTTTTTATTTGGTCAAATCTGTATTCTTCATTAATTATTTTCTTGACATTGTTTTCATTCTCAACACTGTAGTTGTATATGTCATCAAGGGTTTCATTATAGGTTTCATCAATCTTCTGGGTTGTCCAACTTTTTTATTGTCAACAATAGAGACATCTAGAAGTGGAAATGGATCTGTATGACTGAAAGCTTCAATAATTGTGTGTTTATAACATACCCTTTGTTTGTCTACCAAGGAATATCCAATGGATCTGTATGACTGAAAGCTTCAATAATTGTGTGTTTATAACATACCCTTTGTTCGTCTACCAAGGAATATCCATCACATATGTCAATATCATTTTCTTCCAGATGAGTATTGATAGTAAAAGGAAGCGACTTCCCTCTCCCGTCAAGCTTGAGGAATAAATTCAGATTGTAGGCATAAAAAATAGCAGGACTGTCGAATTCCATGATATAGGATCTTTGAGGATTGAACTATAATATTAATTATTTCTTCACTCAGATAATAATAATGGTCACATTATTACTTTGCCGGCTTTGAAAAACCTTTTGAGTTTATTGACCTCAAACTGTAGGAAATCATGATTACTTCCATTTATTTCTTATACGATCATGATTAACATCAAAGTGCAACGTGGGGGTTACATTACTCCTCAAACTCATAATGAAATGTTGAGGTGGTAGGTATATTACCATGAAAGTCTACAGCTCCCTTCATTTCAGTGTCTATGAAAATAGAATTAGTGTGATTGAACTATATTTCTATGAATTCAAAAGTGTTTTCAGGATTTAAGTTATCAGCAAGGGAAGCATGATCTTCATTATCCTTTTCATATGGTTGATCTTTTGGGGTAGAAACATGGTTTCTACCTGTCTAGAACTACATATGGGTTGTATCATTGGTGGAAATATTAAAAAATTCTTCATTTCCTCTATTTATCACTTTGTCATGTAGGAAATCATGACTGGCATCCTCACAATGGTGAAATTTTTTATCATGCTCCTTGTTTTCATGCAAATCATTCATAGAATCTAGGACAGATACATCAACACATAGCTGTTCTTTGATGAGGATGGGGTTTATTGTGGGGCCACGTTGGTCACAAGTAGCCTGTCCATCAAGAACTAATCTTGTGAATTTGAAGTGTCTTTTTCAGTGATATTGTTATCCTTTGTTTCAAATATCTTCAATTTCTCGTAATATTTATGAGTTTTTCAGATTTAAGTTTATGCTTGCTTATTTTACCCAATATTCGCCTTGATTTCATTGACTGTTTCCTTTGATTTTGAATAACATATATGCTGTTATCATCCTCAAGAGAGGTGGGAGCTTCTTCTTCTTGTACATCTAGCACAAGGTCTTGAAAGGTATTTTCATATCATCGGAACCCAAGGCCCCAATGCTCGAAAAAGCCCTCAATTAGACCAGCAATAGAAGATATTCCCTTTGGACTACTGGATCTAACCCAAGCCTTTTGTTTTTCCTCAAGATAGTATATAATTAACCTCATGCATAACGTATATATATTCTTTTGATAAGAGTATATATATTATTTTCAATCCATGTCCTTGCCTTGCAAGACCTTGACAAGGGTATATAGATTCTTCTCAATGGAAAACAGTTTCGCTTTGTATGATTGTTTATGATCTAATCATCTGCAGAATATCATAGTGCAAGGATTGTTAGGGGATCTATATTCAAAAGAAGGCTTGAAGATAATATCCACTATCAAATCAACCAACGGTAGGCTTAAAAGATGAAATTGAAAAACATTTTACTTCTTAATTCTCCCTACAAAAGAATTTTCAATTGCAAGGACTAAGCACAAAGAATATTGTGTGAATAGTCTTTGACCTTGGGTAAGCTAGCTGCTACCCTCCCAAACATGATCAATGATGATGGTAAGTCTTGGGATTAGACAGATTCCAGTGTGAATTCTATAATGCTACCTAGTACTTTGTCAATCCAAACATCTTGTATAGGTTTATAATGAATCCATCACAAGAGCAATCATTGAGAACCAATAATTTAAGTTATTGATGTTATGCATAAAAATTGTTGTTATATTCAATATTCTGCCAACATGCCATGCAGATTTTGTTTCTCAATGTGTATTCATGTATTAATTAAACTGTTTTCAAACTATTTTATGTGATCAATGATATGCAAAGGCACTTTCATGGGTGCTTCAGATCCTAAAAGGATGAACTTGCATACACGGGAGTTTATATATAAAAGTGAAGATATGACTGGAAATAAATTCTATCATGCTCTAATAACCAACTAGGGTTTTGGTGAACAGCCTTTTGAAAATATAGTCTAATGGTTCTTTTGTGTATTTGTATTCCTGTAGCAGGATAGTTCCAACCGGATATGATTTAGACAACTTCCAAGAAAGCCATTAAGCTAATTTTTACATGTATTAGCTACAACTACAGACTATTTTAGCACACTTTGTCTTAATGCTCTTTGTTTGTCACTAAGGATTAATGAGGATCACTGTTTCATTGATAGCACTGTGCACAATCATTAATGGTTAAATAGGTTGTTTTAGTGATACCACAGTTGTGCATATTTATTGTGATTACCCTTTTGTTCCCAAAATTGGTTAGATCTCACCAAAATCATCCTACACCTGATTCATCTTTCCACTTTATTTTCCCCAGCAAACAATTCCACATCTAATGCATAAGGCTTATGGTGGGTCACACCATCTTTAATGACGTGAATTTGTGTCATACATTATGACAATATTGTTTATTGTGTCACTTTAGCATAAGTGACATATCTATCAGAGGTTGACTGCAACCAGGAAAAGCCATTTTGGGATCTTGTGATTTGATGTGAGCTATTATAAGAAAAGGTCTTGAAAGGCTTGCCTTGGTTCTGTTGTTAAAATGTTAGGTCATTAAAGTAATGGTCAAATTTTGAAATTAGTGTACAAGAAACAATTATGTGTGGTGTAATTTGAGGTCTATAAAATGGCAAGTCAATAAGAGGACAAACTTGACTACATATGTGGTGAGAGAGAGATTATAGGAAGTGAAAGGTTATTGGACAAATAAAGAGTCATAGGAATTGAAATGTTTAGTGTTAAAAGCTCTATCATGTGTTCATGTGCTTCCAAATCCATTTTCTTTTGCTCTGTCTTTGTAATAAAATTGTCACTGTCTCATTTCATAGTGTTTTTGTCTTATTGAATGATCTATGTGATCCAGTTCTAGTGATAACATGATGCTAATTTGCTTCAATTTTGACCTGGCATCAGAGCTGAAGCATGTGTTTTTGGAAAGCAGAAGATGGATAGCTTTGAAATATCTAAATTGAGAGCAACACAAATCACGAGTTAATTCATAGTGACATTTGTGGTCCTATCAAAACAAAATCAGTTTGAGGATCAATATACTTAAGCATCTCTACCATGTGAGCCCTAGAACTCTTGTTTCTAGGAAAAAGAAAACTGTAAAAAAAAACAGTTTCTGGGAATCTATTGAAACTGACTCTGTAGAAATCCCTAATCACTATAAATACCTAGATACACCTGTCATCAAATATAGACCCTGAGATATATTGACTTCTCAACATATTATGAATCTCAACAATAGATTTTATTCAAGGTTGAATATGCCAGATGAAAGTATTGTACTTCTGGAAAACTAAAGCCCATACATCATCAAGATGTACCCTGACTGTCATACATAACCATACTAATAGTAACATATTTTGACTTCCCAGGATATCAAAGAAACTAATTTAATATTTTATACAGTTGTAGACATATGGAAAATACTTTGAAAACATTAGTAGCTTTGCTTAAGCTATTAACCAAGCCTTCGAACCTCTGATCAGCATGTCTTCCATCTTTCATCTTCTTCCACATGCATCTTGTCATATGAGTTATCAATGTTGTAAATCAGCTATACAGAATTTTGACAAATCTCACTCAAAGACAAACCTTAGGCACCACTAAGAACATCGACTCTCAATCTTGATGTGCATTGTACTACCCCGCAATCGTTATTTCACAATTGTGTATGCAGTAGTATTGACTCATGTATAGTGATCTCAATGTCAAGACTTTCACAATTCTCAGCCTTTTCAAAATGCATACAACACCTACTCTCAACAAATGTAACTACCTGAAAGTATTGTCAATAGAATATCTAGAGAAGCAATTGAAGTGACTTGTCGAGCTATTGCTTTAGAGAAAATGAATTGATATTTCAATCTCCAGAAGGGATATAGCAATATTTAATAGTAATAAGCCACCAATCAATTATGATCAAGTGAACAAGGTAATCATCATAATGTTCCAAGGGTGATCTTCACAAGATGAAAAGCTGAGGACATACTACCTCAAATTATATTCTTCAGGTTTGAGCCACAGAGGTATTTCAACTAATAAAATTAGATCTTCAGAGATTGACACAATACAAGGGTGTGATCAACTTGAACCCCATATGGTGCTTCTGTCATTTATCTTCATCCTCAGGATTGTGCCATTTATATTTATATCATATACCATCAGCTACAGGGTTTACTGTGCTAAAGACTTAACCTTGTCAATGTTACTTCTATGCAAGGTTCTTGTCAATTTATAACCTAGATCTAAGGAGATATATCATAGATACTGATTTTAGGGCACTGAGATAAGGTCGTATTACAGTAGCAAGCTGTCTCTAGCTAGATTATAGTTCAGAATACTTCAAATAATAATCATAGGTGAAAGCCTGATTAGTACGAAGCTAATGAAATCTGAGATATGTTATACTTCAAGGTTACAATAGTACAAATATGTTATAGATGAGAATTGTAGTCACTATTATGGGATTTGCAGCGTATCAATTTCCATGTGTCATACCTTATCCATCGTATCATGGCCAATATGTAGTTTGAACAGACCATTTTACATATCAAGGTGTTCTGTAGATATAATGAGTCATTGTCTTGTGACTGGAGAGATCTGTAGTGATTCTTATGAACACCAGGTGGGCCAGGGTTCATAGAATGCAAAACATAACATGTGAGTCATAGAAACAATGTAGGTCGAGGATCTTAAATGGCTGAAACACTTCTGTAATGATGAAGCGAGATAATGCCAATTATTGAGAAGGTTTAATGGAAAATTGTTATAACCTTGTTTATTTTCTCCTAGACCCCTACCTGACTGTGGTCTTCTGCCAAACATCTTTGTTCCAATTTGCTGATGGTTTGGACTATTATTCAAACAAAAGATAAGAGTCACAGTTTCCCATCCAAGAGATCCAAGGCCTGTGGCCTCCTGCCAGCATTTCAGCCTCTTTTCCAAGGTTTTCAAGGCCTGTGGCCTACTTGTAACACACAGCTAGTGCTGTGGCCTACTGTAGGAGAGAAAAATCCAACTATGACAAGCCCAAATATCATGCAGAACTCCCCCTCAGATGCATCTTCCTCCTTGCTACAGTTTGGACCTATGAGAGATTACAAAGCAGTCCAAAACACATGGAAGAGTGCTTGACCTATCTGCGCTCTAGCCTGGGCATATGTGGCCTAGAGAAAAGTATTTTACACCCTCCAAACTGCTTACTGATAATTTGTTGTAGCATCCCTCTTTCTGTGGCATGTAATAGAGATTGAACACACCAGATGGCACAAAGAAATACCGAATGAGCAAAGCTCTGACTGCGGCCCTATCCAACAAGAAACTCACTCTCATAATCAAGAGTTAAACTGCCCAAACAATCCTCTAGCCTCCACCCATGGTGCCTTAAACCTGTGACTCTCTCCCAAGGAAACTAAACCCTAAATAGAGATAAACATCTTCATTAACTTGAATCTTGACACCTACGTCCTTGCCTTAGATGTCCACCTTTCTCAACGGCTTGGATGATGCACTTGGATGTGTCGAAATGTGGTGAGAGGACACCTCTCTATATACAATTCAATGGGGGCTCATGGGACGTGACCATTAGGCTTTATGAGTCGACATAAGGATGAGGACGACCTTATAAATTTACTTGAGAACATAAATTCGGAAACCCATTTTCCTTATCCAAATTTGGCGATCTTTAGATCGATTTTGGTCTTATCGAAGAGAGGAATTTAATGTTGCAATAATATTTCCCACAGGAGTTGTCCAAAGTGTAATTTGGCCCTATTTGCCAATTTTAACAAACCAACATGATGGAGTCTAGCTAGATTAACCCTCTAGTTGTGCAAGGAAATTTTGGGTTGACAGAATTACCTTTTATAGGACCTAGTTCATTCTAACAAACAAGAAATGCCTGAGAATCAGTGCCTTGTGTCATTTTCAAATGCTGCAATGGATTATGAGTTCTCTGGAAATGTTCTCGAGGCAACTGTTACAAAAATAATAAAAAATTATCTTTGGTCATTTCACAGAGATTGTTTTCCTTTAGAAACAAAGAGAGATTGCTTTTACAATACCTTCTTTTGTTTGTGGCATGTAAGTAGATCTTGAGAGTAAAATAGAATAGGAAAACCAATTGGTCAGCTTGTGATAAAGGTGACTAACTTCCTGGACAACAACTTCTAACCCTGCCACATTCTTCTAAGAACACTGGATCCAAAAATCTCCAAGGCTTCAACTACATTAATTATGACATAGAAGTTGGAAGAATCACAGATGCCATGTATGTGTAACTGTTAACATTTTGAATATGATAACACAAGTGCCTTTCAAGGTTCATCACCAATCATAGTAAAAACAACAAATTTTACCACTAATATAGTTCCTCGGTCATGGATATCAATCAAGCCTAGTTAGCCTTACTTGCTTGGTAAGGAGATGAGGCTTCATGTTCTCCATCTTGTTTTCCCCAAAGAAAGTTATTCTGGAAGTTTAAATTATTCATTACTTTCCCCTTTTACAAACAAACACTTGGCAAAAATAGGATTTCACACCTGGGAGTGTTTTGTAGGATAAAGAGAAAGGTGAGTGGGTATCCTAGTAGTAGTTGCATTGCTCTTATCATCATTACACCACTTTTCATATGGGTCTTCACAAAAGAGAATCACCATTACACTTTGTTGATTTATAAGCAATGATTTGGCTGAGTGACTTGGTGCAAAGTCACTACAGTATATGTCATTTATAGATCAATAAATGTCAAAAGATTTGCCTTGTATGGATCATACTAGTATAATTGAATTGTTTAAGAGATATGGGAATGACGACCTTATATTGTTTGACATGTCAGAGATAGCAGACCAATGCCAAGCAAAGAAATTACACATTATATATGATAAGTGGGATCACCCATGACAATCTTTACTTCAACCTAATCTAGGTGAATTCGAGGGGCCTGCTCTCATAATTACTTTTGAAGAGATTGTGCTAAGTATGGAGGAAATATGCATTCTCCATCTTAATCCTTCATGGAAGCTTTGAGGTCAAACCCTTAGCTATGGCTCAGGCTTACTAAGTTGTTACCTTATATGTGACCTTCCATTGGTAGTTTTTGAGGGATTTATTTATTTATTTGATCCTTTGGGTTTGGACCTTAATATGTCTTTGAACCCTAGTCATTTTATACCTTCAAGATCACCAAGTGCAAAAATGTATTATTTAAGAGGTAAATATTTGCTTGGGAGGTTCCAAGATCAATTTCTTCCACTTTCTGTTCGCAAAACACTTTCTTGGGGCTCATCTAATTCTACAATTATTTGTATACCTTTGAAGTCTAAATTTACAAAAGACGCTATTGAAAGTGGTGATCAGAGAATCAAATGATTATTTAACAAATTTAAAGATCATGGTATTGTTGTATTGTTGGTTTTTATGTCAGTTGAACAGGTGTTATTGTCAAGTCGGGAAATAGGATTATCATTTCCATGCCAGAAATATGCTGTCTTTGTGGGTCACATATTTTCCATTCTAAGGAGTTTATTTCCAGAAAAAAAAGTGGAGAAAATTTCAAATATCAAATCTATTTAGTAGCTCAAGTGTTGCGAAAAAATTGCATACTATAGATGTATGCATAGTTGAATATGGGAGCGAAATTACTGATAAATGGCTTGTTGCCATTAACCTTGGCTCTGGATAGACAAGTGTGGAATTGGACAGGAGGTATATGTCTTACAACTTGGCTCAAATTCCTGGTGTTGCTACAAATGTGTCCCAGAATGGAAAAACTATGAGGGTTTGTTTAGATAATTGTATCTTATCCCCCCTTCCATTGAATTTCTCAGTCAGCATGCTAGTGACGATCATTATATGTTTTCTTATATGCCACAATGCGGGGCGATATCTATTTGAAACTGAAGACTTCGTAATTTCTTTAGGAAATAAACATGACACACACAATCAACTTATTGCCGCTTGGAATAAGGAATTGATGGCTTTTGTTCATGATTCCTATGTGGAATTAATGGTGGAATTTCAAAGACTTAGAAAGGATACTTTAACTTCACGTGTGGACTTATCTATTTCTCAAGTTGTGAGTGGGATATTGTAGATCTCTACTGAGAAAGTTTATTCATTTTGGCCACGGGAAGCCTAAAAGACTATCTCCTAATCAACTTCAATCTATTGAAGGTTTTATGAGTACTTAAAAAATTCCAAATGTTGAGTGGCAATGTCTAATAAAGGGAGTTATAAGGCCTTTTTACTCATGTCTTGTTGAATTACTTGTTTGGCAAAAAAATGTCGTTGTTTGGTTGTGTTTGTGCTATGCGTAAATCTAGCACGTGTTAGATTTTCTTCACCTTGCAATTTTGTTATTGACAACATGCTTCTATTTTGACTCGATGAAATCTAGCATGCATTAGATTTTTTTTCACTATAATGTTGTTGTTGGCGATATGCTTTTGTTTGTGCTAGAAGTAAATATTACCATGTGCTAGATTTCTTTTATCTAGAAATGTTATAATGTGTTTGTGTTTGTGCTAGAAGGAAATCTAGCATACATTAGATTCCTTTCACCCTTCTATGAGTTTATTCACAATGTGGTTGTATATGCGTTAGAAGCAAATCTAGTGTGCACTAGATTTCTTTCACATTGCAATGTTGTTTGCAATTCAATTGTTTGTGCTAGAAGGAAATCTAGTATGCATCACATTTCCCTCACCTTACAATGATGTTATTGGCAATGTGCTTGTGATTGTGCTAAAAGGAAATCTAGTATGTGTTAGATTTCTTTTGCCCTAGAATGTTGTTGGTAATATGTTTGTGTTCTTGCTATAACAAAATCTAGCATGCGCTAGATTCTTTAGCCCTAAAATGTTATGTGTTTGTGTTTGTGCTAGAAGGGAATCTATCACACATCGGATTTCTTTTGTCTTGCAATGGCGGTGTTTTTTGTAATATGCTTGCTTGAGCTAGAAGTAAATCTAATATGCGATATGTTTCTTTCACCGTACAATATCGTTATGTGCTTGTGATTGCGAGAGAAGGAAATCTATCATGTGTTAGATTTCATTCACCTTGCAATGTTGTTATTGGTGACATGTTTGTGTTTGAGATATAAGTACAAGTAGCATGTTAGATCTAATTCACCTTGCTATATTGTTATTTGAAATATTCTTATGTTTGTGATAGAGGAAAATATATCATGAGATAAATTTCTTTTACCCTACAATATTGATGTTTGCATTATGTTTGTGTATGGTGGAAGGAATTCTAACATGCACTAAATTTATTTCGCAATGCACTATTGGTGTTAGAAACATACTCGTGTTCGTACTAGAATAAAATCTAGTATGCAATAGATTTCTTTTGCAATGCAATATTGTTGTTGGCAACATGCTTGTATTTGTGCTAGAATGAAATATAACTTGCATTGGATTTATTTTTCAATGCAATATTGTTGGAAATGTACTTGTGTTTGTGCTCGAAAGAGTTCTATCACGCGTTGGATTTCGTTTGCCCTACAATGTTATTGTTGGCAATGTGCTTGAGTTTATGCTAGAAGTAAATCAAGCGTATGCTAGATATATTCCACCCTGCAATGTTGTTTTTGACAATGTGATTGTGTTTGTGATAGAAGAAACTCATTCTGTGTAAGATTTCTTTTACTTTACAATGTTTTTGTGAGTAATATGCTTCTATTTACGTTATAAGGAAATTTAGGGTGTGGTGGATTTCGTTCACCTTATAATATTATTATTGGCAATGTGCTTGTGTTTGTGCTAGAAGGAAATCTAGCATGTGCTAGATTTATATGGCCATGTAACGTTTCTTCTAGCAATATGCTTATGTTTGTAGTAGAAGGAATGATATTGATTGTTAGCTTTCATTTGAGGTGCAATGTTGTTTTTCGAAATGGGCTTCTACTTGTGATAGAAGGAAAGCTAGCACATTATATTTCCTTCATAATGCAATGTTGTTATTAGAAATATGTTTGTCATTATGCTAGAAGGAAGGTTAGAATGTGTTAAATTTCCTTCATCTTGCAGTTGAAAATGTGTTTGTGTTTGTGATAGAAGTAAATCTTGTATGCATTTATTTTTTTTCATAATGCAAAATTATTGTTCGAAATGTGCTTCTATTTGTGTTAGAAGGAATTATAGAGTGCACTAGATCTTTGTTCTTGTGCCAAAAGGAAACCTATCAAGATTTCACCCTCACCAAGGTTAGTGCTCTGATATTGTTTGTGGCAGTGTATTTGTGATTATGCAAGAAGGATACCTAGTGATTACTAACTTTCTTCTAGACACCATTACACTTATGCAATCAATGCTCTAGGAGTGACATTGTTCAAATAATCACAATGGTTAGATTTATAGCTTTTGATGTGCCTTTTTATTGAATTTGGAACAATTTATGAAGATCAATGATAGTGAAAAATAATCGTATATAAATATATGTTATTGTTGGCACTACATTTGTGCTTGAGTTGGAAGGAAAGATAACGGTATATGTTTCCTTTTGGCACAAACACAATAATCCAGTCATAATTATTTGATCCATGGAGAATAATGTGAGATTTGTATACTTTTGAAGTTTATGAATAAATGTCTTATTGAGGTATACTATATTTTTCTTCCAATGCAATTTCTTTGCTTTTAGAATAAAAATGAGAATTATCTAGTATTTACAGTAACAAAACTTTTATTTGGAAGAAAACCTCTAGTTTGGCTTTCGATTATCAAGTTCAAACATCAAACATCTTCACTAAGTGAAATATAAATATAATTTCTCCTTCTCATGGGGATTTTAGACATCTTATGTAGCATCGATCTTGGAATTTCTTATATTTTTCCAAAGGACCATGTTTTGGTTTCTTCAAACTTCTACAAATTTCTTATTGATATTATTCATTACACATGCATCAAGACTACAAGTGTCATTCTAAAGTAAATAGGAACTTGGTGGTGTTTGATATGAAGGTTATATTTTTCATTCTATGACATTATCTACATCTCTAATTGCCCGGTCTTCATATGTCATATATATATATATATATATATATATATATATATATCTATATATATATAATATATATATAATATATATATATAGAGTATATAAAATATATATATAATATATATATATATATAATATATATTTGTGTAATTTGTATGTAAAGTAATTTTGGTAGTAGGCACTAGATGGTGGGGAAACAATGTTTCATTATATATAATAGGACTACCATACTATTTAAATTATTGCATCTATATTACTTTTTTGTAGGTTTTGTTTTTGTGAAAATATAAAGTCACACTTTACATGGTTCAACCTTTTGATTACATGTTACGATTTAATTTTTGTTATAGAATTGACACAAGCTACAATGGAAAATATAATTTTGGCAAAAGGGGACTATGTTGATCTCCTTATTAGTGATTAGGTCATTGGGCTAGGAAGGGTCGAATTTGTAGACTCTAGAACTTATTATGTTGGAGAAAGGGTTAATGTAGGTTATGTTACAATTTTGATAATTGGTATCACTCAACCACATTTGATTGATGAGGATGTTAATGAAGGGGACATACATCCATGGAAGATCATAGATTTGAGACACAACATAAGTAAATCAGAATATTGAGGCATGTGTTAAATATTATTGATAATATAGTAAATGTTTTATTGAGTAAATACTAACCTTATTTGCATTTGTTTATAGGTGCAAATGTTTCTTCTACATTTTCTATTGGAGATAAGGTAGATCTTCTGCAACATGGATTGAAGTTGGGTGAGGGCTCCATATTCAATACAAAGCTTGGGCATAAAATGCATAGAAATATGGTAAATAAAGGATGCATAGTGGTTAAAATTGAGAAGGTGTTAAAAGATGATGCTCCTTTACCACATCCAACAGGATTTGAGCATACATTAGGGGGCGCATTGGAATCTTATGAGATTTGGCCAGAATCAGATTTGGAGCCTCACTATCATGATCATGCCATAAATATTCCCCAAGATAGGGTTAGATTCATATGTACAAAGGTTTCTCTTACACATGAATGCATGGGAACAAGCATGTGCATTGCCAAAGGAATGCTAGTTAATGTCTGCGAGGAGCACATTGTTGAGGGCGAAACATTAGGTGAAATGGACTTTGTTGTTCTTTTGGAAGAGATAGATGAAAATTGTGAGATATCAAGAAATGGGGATAAGTCTATATAATATTTGGTTATATGGCCAATAAATAAATTGGTGGACAACAAAGGTGTGATATTAAGGGTCAAGGAAAAGTTAAAGGAGCCACCCAAGGAAATGGTGATATGGGATGTTATAAAGGACACAAATCCCTTAAACAAATGGGATGGGTATCTTTGTAATGAAAAAGATAGAAACTCAATTGATATGCATGTAACAAGGAAATATAAAAGGATTAAACGAGTTATGGCTACAAAAAAAAATTGCAAAATGTCAAACAAAAATAGATGAAGTGAAAGCAATTCGACTTTTGGCAGCAGGTGTATGTTGTAGAAAACACTGTCTTCAACATGTGGATAGGAAGGACATTGTAGGTGCTAGGAGGGGTATGAGATAAATAAATAAAAATGGTATTAGGGAATTTGTCTTAAATACACTCATGTCAAACAAAGTTATGTGAAAGAGCCATGGCCATGGCCTACCACCTATTGCTAGAAATGTAAAGGACATGACATTTAATGGGAATATTATTTGTAAGAAAGCCTGGTATAAGATACATAAGATTCCTCAAAGAAAATTTTATAACTATCAACATTATTTCTAACATGGATAGATAAAATCTATTCATGGTAACACCAACACATGCAAAGCATGAGATCACACAAAGGCAACCATAGAAATATTGCACAAAATTGTAATGGATAATTCAGAATTTTCACCAAACCAAACACGTCAAGTTGAAGAAGATGGAACATACTCTCCTTTAAGATTGATTCCTTCGACTTACACACAAAATTATTTGTTAAAAGAGATCAATGAGGCTCTTCAAAAGCTCAATTACCCATCAATATCACAGTCTACAATGAGCAAGATTTGGAATACTAAGTTTCAAGATGTGGCATTTTCAAAGAATACCAACTTCAATAAATGTGGTGAATGTATTGTCTTGAAAGCACAAATGAAGTCAAAAACTACAAAAGAGTTGGAAGAAAAGGCACGAGGTAGGTTGAACAAACATAACAAGATTGTTATGTGTGAAAAATACTTCTACTATGCCCACATAATTATGTTAGAGGAGTTTCAAAAGGAGTATTTGAGCATTATCCATGATAAAATGGACAAAACAAAGACTTCAATCCCAAGGCTATGTGTCAAATCAAAATATATTGTAGGAACAAATTTAGGTTTTCATTGATAGGTATGCTTACACATGGGCATAAGACAAGAGGTTTTGGTCATTTCTCTTTACCATTTGTACATATGGGATCACAATTTACTATTACATCCCTTGAAAAGTGCTTAAGGGACCTTGAAGACCCACAAATGGATATGTATGGTGATCTACTTTATGAAAGTGGAAGTTCAAGAAACCCACTTACAAATGCATTACTTGACACCTCTATTTACTCAAAATGTCAGGTGTACAAGGATGATTTTATATCTCATGGAAGATCAAAAAGTCAAAATGTTGATTTTAAACCTCTTCCTTGACATTTGTTGTTACTGTTGGACAACGCAGCAAGTGATAATAAGAATCGCTATCTTTTCATGTTTCTATCACTTTTAAATTCACTTGGTGTCTTCATCACTATTGAGGTTGGGTTCTTGCCTATGGGGCACACTCATGAATACATAGATGGAACCTACAGAAGAATGTCTTCCAACCTAAAAAGTAAAGATATATATTCTTAACTTGAAATGATGGATACATATAGCATAATTGAAGAAAATCAAGTGTTTACACCTATACTTATTGACAAGGTCTATGACTTCTAAAGTTTCCTTAATGGATACACCAAGGAGGGAAAAATGCACTAGTTGGACATCTTAATGTCTAATACTTCCAATTTCTTGTACTCAATGATGTTTCAATACTAAGGTAAAAAGAATCAATTAGAGATACTAACTGGTCCGAACAAGTTGAGTTACGAAGATGATGAAGGTTGACCTATAATTGCCATAGGGAAGACATCTTTCTAAGCTTCCAAACAAAATGATGTCTATTTAAAAGAACTAAACAAAGGGATAACATCATACATAAAAATGTGGAAAGAAACTATTGGGAATGAGGGTTCACCAACTGTTACAGAGGAATGGAAAAATAAAGTAGTGTATTGGTAAAGAGTTATTGATACATTAGATGGAATCTATAATGATCATAGCATAATAGATGGAAGTGATTCATCTTCTGAGGATTTATGGCCCAAGAGAAGGCAAAAAATTGATGTTGATTGTAATGCACTCCATGTAATCTCAAGTATTATGGATGGAGATTTTGATAATGCAATAGATGAACCAATATATGTTGGATCCAAATGAAAAAATCCAAAGCCAACATTCAATCTGATGATTGATGTTGAGAAAGGGAGGATGTTGCTAGCTAGATCAGGGAATGAGGATGCATGAGAAATGGTTTGGATGGAAAAATCCATCTCATATATCTTTAGGGAAATTGAGAATCTTCATGTAAAGGTTGACTAGTGGAAGCCTATGTCAGGGAAATACAACATAATTTTTTTAGAGCAATATTGGATACCAAATCTTGATGACACAAAAATTGGTTCTATTCTAATTAGTACCATAGTGTGGGCATGGATGCCAAAGAAACAACACTGCAAGAACAAATATCTTAAGATTAGGTTTATATGATTCATGAATGTAATTTTTTTGAAGGATCTATTAATATACATTGAGATACACTTTTCAATATTTGTTGTATATAAAATATTACCTTCATATTATTTTTTGAGTTTTATATTATTTAGTATTTCAATGTAATCATGTGTTGATACAAATTACATGACATTGCCATAAAATATTTAAGTTTTCAAAGCTTTATTTGACCAACATGACTTCTCACCATATCAAATATACATAATCAGATTCAATAATACACTTAAAAACATCTTCTAAACTTGGTCTATTAAAACAATAGTGGGGTACCTAATTAGTATTTTATTTAATGTAAATCATTTAAACACTTAATGAATAGATGCTAGACACTTGTAATAATGTTTGAAGTGAGTTTTCCTTAATATTCCTTATTATAATTGATATAAATCAAATTTTCTATTTTGTTGCACTCTAATTTATAAAAAAAATATCTTGATCATTGAACAACACAACTAGACTTATAAAATATTTCCTCTTATAGATTTTGAGGTGGTGCCAACATTGTACTATTATAATAAATTTGTACTCAACTTAGGAAAAGTAGTTAGTGTCAATTTAAAATGGTCAATAATAGTAAGAAAAACAATATTAATATATTGTTAAAAAACTTTATAGTTAAGATTTTTTTTACAAAATATATTATTAATGAGTCAAATTTAATACATAAATATAAATATTAATGATAATAGAAATGATGTAAGCAATCTAAGTTTTAGATGAATGTTAATAAGTTCTTTTCAATACAATATCCTTAAACATTACAGGAATAAAAACTAAACATTTGTAATAAACAGTTTAGTCAATTTTCTCTCTTTCCTTTTGTATTTGAAAATAATCAAATTGTGCTACTTTGTTACTATTCTAATTCGTGATTGATTTTAATCATTAAAATGATTAGTAATTGAGTTGAGAGGCTCATCCTACAACCCAGTATGAGGAGATGTGTAAGTTTGTCTGTCCGTTTGTGCCCCTTTAAAATAAAAATTATGTTCTAAAAAGAAAAATAAAAAAATGAATATGTTGTAAAGTAATTAGAAGAAAAAAATTGTGAATTAGATGTTTAAATATTATGCTTTTCAAAAATATTTCAACTAGAGATTCAAATAAACTATTTGAAGATCTATGTTAACTAATTTATTCAATATCAACTTCATATATATCTATATATAAAAAAAAGTTTTTAGTTAAATTTTTTATTCTCTTTTGATACTCTATTTAGCATTCAAAAATACAGTTTCAACAATGAAAAATAACACATTGTATTTTGCACTCTAAAAATGTTTGCATGCGAAGAAATTTGATCCCTACATTCGTACTTAAGATGGATCTATGTTGGTATATATTGGACACATTACTATGATCATTTGTCATTAAATAATTTTATACTTAATATGTATCTTGCATATTAATGTATTATTCATTAAGTAAGCTGCAATCAACTTAGTTTTTAACACAAAAGTACAAATAATAAATAAAAATAAATTATGCTACTACTCGCATTCAACATTTAATTTGATCCTAGAGAAATATTTTCTCATCAACTCTAAAATGGTGCAAATTTCCTACAATAGTATGAAATGATGATGGTGATAATGATGATTATCATCCACTAAGACAAAATATGGTATATAAGAAGGCAAAAATGTATTACCCAAGAAGGTTGGTAGCGTCACAAGTATTTTGAAATTTAAATCCAATATGAGTATAAACTCGATGATCTATGAGATTTTTTAAATCTTCAATGATACTAGTAGTGTTGCAAGGTGATAGACTTTTAAATTGTGCCAACATTGTCTTAGTAATAACTGTAACTTAACACATACATGATATTTACTATATTGGATTATCATTAAATGGGTTAATAATAGTAAAATACACATCATTATTTTCATAAAACAACCTTAACAAACTTATATTTTAATGCAAACCATAAAAATATTAAAATAGATAATGTAAGGAATCCAAGATTTAGACATGAAAGATTTTCTTTTGCAAGTTTATATGAATTTGTTGAATAAAGTTTATCATGATAATTTTTTCACAAAAAATGATGAATATCTACATTAAAATTAGTGAACTAAGTGAATTTCTAATTCCCCATTTTGAAAAAACTTAATCTAGATAAAATTATATATTCTAGATCCACTGAATACTTCCAAATTTAATGAAATATGTGTTTAATCCAAGAAGAGGTGATTGTTATTGACAACTAGGAGTGATAGTCCTGAAATTTCGTAGTCTTCCTAACTTCATGTTGATCCATTAGTATAGAAAATGGTTAGGTTGCATTAAATAAAAATGTGGGTTGTGGATTGGGCTACCCACAAGGCTACATGTAAGGCACACAAATTGCTATTTTATTCATTAATTTGACTACTCTCTATTTTAACTTTTACATATTATTATAACAATCATCTTGTTTTTCTTCAATGAAAATTAATAGTTAAAAATTGATTTCTATTACCATTATCACCATATTAGCACAGTTTTATAAAAATTATATTTAGTCCTAATAATTAACTTATATAAAAAATGAAAACACTCACAATGCACTATAGGTGGTAAAAATAAAAATATCTTCAAAATATAACATAAAGTTATGCAGAAATTATACTCATCACCAACCAAATTAAGTAGGAAAGGTCATCTTAAATCAAATTATTGACCCACCTAACACATAAGAATTATGTTCCCTAACATATTAATTCAAAGTATTTCTTCACCTAATGCATACGAATTTTTTTCTTGAAGTAAAATTTCACATAATGAAAAGATGCCATCTAAATGGTCAAAAGTCAATAAACACTTTCTCAAGTAGTAGCCAATGAGTTCCAATTTGGTGCAGTTGAGTAGCAATGAGCATCATACTGGATTATCTTACTGATGATTGCTAGTTGTAGAGGAGCGGAGAATGGAAGGGGGGGCGAAGGGCTGAAGTCCAATTGTGCGAGGTGGGTCACCAATTAGTAGTGATTTAGGGCCCAGATTTAGTAAAGGAAACAAGTTTGCTTGGAAATAATTATTGTCAATATTCTTATTTCACATTTTTATTAAAGAATTTCGCTCTAAAAAAATATGCAAAGTGATGTGGATCGATTCTAAAACATGTGACTACTTGAAAGTCACACAAACCCATCAAATTTAGCATCCAATCTAAAAAAGGATTGGTTGAGGAGTGGGATGGAATCATAGTATTTGTTGGTGTTTAACTCATAGATTAAATGGAATATTTTCAACCATGCCTACATTGTTGTTTAGCTTTCAAATTCACAACCATATAGTTATAAAGAATTTGTAGTTGTCACAACTAGTGCAGTTATGATCGGCTCATCCCCATTAGAGAAATATCAGGAAGAAGATTTCATATTATTTATAATTAAAAAATTACATCAAACAAATATAGGAACATGATCACTCCCAAATTTATACACAACTTCCATGTTTGGCTGAGTATCTGAGTAATGCCTCACAAGGAATGTAGGTCGTAAACAAGAAGAAGTGTATGGAAAGGGTAGAATAATTCCTAGGTGTTATAGGCCATTTTGTCACATTTGATCAATGAGCCTCCTAATGGGATCAATCAACATCCTATTCCCCCTTGTCACCATCTTGCACAAAACCCTAAGCATGTTCCCTTCATCCCATATAGTTTTAGCCCTAAACTACTTCATCTGAGCCTATTTGAGGACCAATGCTCCCCGTAGGCCTATTGGGGTGTACTCACCTACAATTTGTTGCAGTATGGCCTCCATTGGTCACCAACAGGTTGCTCCCCTTTTCACATGTGTTGGTTCTATTATCCTAAACAATATCCCAAGGACAAGAAGGGACATCAAAGGAGGTAATCTCAAACCACTTATGGTTCAACAGCTAGCCCTGCTAAACCAAAGAGGGATATCTCAATGAATTCACAACTAATGACGACTGGAATGGGAAAATATGTTAGGCTAGATATGTTTAGCTCAAGGGATTTGAAAAGTTTAGGGTTTTTGTTGGATCAGGAGTAAGAATCAGGGAAATAGGTCCAAAGATCAAAGGTTTCATCTGCAAGAGATATAAAGGAGTAGGGTAGGTATTACTTTGTGATACTTATGGGTTTTTTGATGTAGTGTAGGGTGGAAAAGAAGATATCAAAATGAACATGGAAAGCATGAATTCATTTTTCTAAAGAAAAGTGACATAAAAATTTATTTATTAACAAAACAAAGCTTAAAACTAAGAATTTTGTTTATAACCTTTAAGGAAAATCATTGAAAGAAAAATACATGGATAGAAGATGGATTTATCATTCATATAAAATTATAAATGAGACAAAAATTAATCACAAACTCACAACACAAGAATTCTTGAATAATAGTTGCAACTTTGCTTTGAATTTTTGAAAAAATGATGAACTACAAGCTCCAAGAGTTCAACTCACTGATGTCCAACATGTTCTATGACTGAAAACTAGATACATATAGACCAAAAATATTTTCCCCTTCCTCAGGGTCGAATCCTTTAGTTTAGGAACTGATTACATGAGGTGTTCAAAGAAAACCATAATCTCTAGGGTGGTTAAAACAAATCCTCCATTTAAATTTTGTTTGAACTACCCTCATAAATGAGGCCTCAATTTACATTACATCATAATTACATCAAATTCAAGTAAGTACATCATAAAAACTTGAATTTCACTGATAAAACTGAGAAACAGTAGTTTCAGGCAAAAACGCAGTGAATTCAGGAAAAAGCGTAGTGTGCTAGGAGAAAGTGTAGCGAAAATGTTAGAATTAACTTTTGGAGGCCTTCCTGAGGTCGAAATCATGACCTAAAAAGTGTTGGAGATAGATCTGGATGTATGCTACATTATGGAATCTTCAATAAATTAAAAAGGTTGCTCCTAACTCTCCAAAATTGTATTCTCCAAGTGGTTCTCCCAAAAGTGCATCAAGCACTTCAAAAAGATGGCAGAAAGGTGATTTTAAGTAGCTTTTAGCCTTTTCCACCTAATAGAACCTACTGAAATTTTGCTCCCAAGGGCTAGAATTGATGTACAAGTGATAAGGAAACCAAATATACAAACCAAATGTCATTTATAGCTCCCCATCAAAAGTGCAATGTGGGGCACAATGCGTTTTTTACCTAATGACTATCTCAAAAGTTTCCAAAAATTTATAAAAACCAAAATTTCTCCAACTTCAAAATTGGTCTAGAATTGGTCCATGAAGACATGAAAAGGTATTCTATGCTATGAAGGAAACATTAGCAATCAAATCTAACTTAATATTCTTTTATTTCATGATCAGGGTTTCCTTGAGTTTTTCCTTCAACTGCTTGATCTTGACATTGGAGATCTGATTGCTTGTATAGTAATTCACAACCATGTGCCTTTGCAATATTTTGTCTCTATTTTCCCTCTTAATAAGATTTTCCAAATTTAAAAAACACATTTTGAAGCCAAAAATCCCCATTCTCATTGATTTCTGTTGCAATTAGGTCACCTAAAGACATTTTCTCCCTTTGTTGCTAAAGCGCCCTTTTAAGGCCTCTAGTCCTTGGCCTCTTCCTTGTCACCTACTCCTGATTCTTATCTAAATCCTATGTGTCAACTACTTCTCTTCCCTTTACATCCTCTTTGCTAACATCAACCTTATGCTTATCCAAGAGTAGTTGATTTACCTTCAATTTCTTATTCTCTTTCTCTAGGAATGAAATCATGAAACTGGCCTTAGACAAGTTGTCCTTAAGCTCTATGATCTAAACATATTTCTCCAAAATGAGTTGCTTTACTGTATTATTCTCTTCATTAACCTTCAAGTCTACTAGATCAGTGTCAAGATGGAATGGATCCCCATCTTTCAAAGGTGCCTCATGTTGTGATGGTGATCCCTGTTCTGCTGATGTAAGCTCGGCCCCTTCCAAAATGTTTGAAGAAAACATAAGCATCCTTCCCATTATATGTTTGAGTCACCTCATGCCTAGGTGTACTCTTGACTGCAATTCTCCTAGATGAGCGAACCTCCATGTGATTAGACAGTGCTAATAATGTACTTTGGCTTGTAGATTGACAAGCAGAAGACAAAAAGACATTTGACTGAATGAATGTTTCACAAGTGATATTATTTTGTGAAAGTTGATGGAATACAGTGATTTTGATGAGGGCATGGTGAAAAAGGCTGGTTCGATGGTCACTTTGTCTATGTTGCACCTTCTCTGCCATTTTAGCCAAGCTCCTGTAGAGGTAGTAGGGTAGGTTAAGTGGGTTTACACCTGTGAAATGCATGAGCAATCTGAAATGATACTTGTACAATCTCGAAAATCTACCCTCACATGTAAAATACGTCATAATTATCCTCATCAATGGAGAAAAATTTTAATGGAGCTATCTAAAAGGAAAAAATTTCTTAATGTTGTGCTTGTAATGATCTTTGATGAAGGGTTTGTAGTTTTTCACATCCAAGTCTAGGATCTTAAACTACTTCTCTCCACTGTTTAGTATGCATGTGGTTGCTACTATAGCTTTAGTTGAAATTGTGAAGTTGACCCCTGCAACACTGGCCTTATCTCTCCTAACATTAGTTGAAAACAAGCTGGTTAACTTGGCATGATACTTGAATTGTTGAACGTGATCACATAACCCTAAACACCCTACATCTCAAAGCATTGCTTGGATAGAGATGAGGACCTCAGCTCATGGGTATTGAGTGGTTCATACCTTTATATTTGAACTCCATTATTATAGGATTTCTTTTCTTCATCGATGTTTGATAGTTTGCAAGAGGAAACCCTAGTAGAAAAAATAGGGGAAGTGAGTGAGGGGATAAGATGAAGGGTTGAGGGAAGGGAAATGAGGGTCAGAAACTTTTGGAAGTAGGTAGGAGTGTCAATGAACTTTGGGAAGTGGAAATGGATGAATTGGATGTAGGATTTAGTCTAGGGAATTTTTACACAGTATTAGATGGGAAAACTGCCAAAAACGTGGCGTGGGGAAAATGAAGGCTATGCACTATACAAACAAGGAAATAAAGTTGATAAAGGTATCGAGAGGCCTGAAGTTACTTGTATAATGTTTATGAAAACTTCAATTGACCTTTGAGAATACCTCAAAGTGAGTTTATAGTTGTTCGAGTGAAAACACAGCATGGCTGGTGGAAAGCACGACATTGCTACTGGAAAGTGCAACATGGCTACTTGGAATTGGTTTTTGGAGTGTCCTTTTCCTTTGAAAATATTGTAGAAGTGTATTTCTAGTGAGTGAGAGACTTTTTCTAATGAAATGAGTGAGAAAAATGAATTGGTGTGGTCTTTTATAAGTT
The DNA here is from genome assembly GCA_000404065.3 of Pinus taeda. NCBI lineage: Eukaryota > Viridiplantae > Streptophyta > Pinopsida > Pinales > Pinaceae > Pinus > Pinus taeda. The sequence continues at coordinate 67,268 of APFE030553261.1, forward strand.
ATGGAAGTCAATTTCTTTATAGTGGTAGGGTGGCCCACCATATGTTTTTCACTTTTTCCTTGGAAAATATGTAGCTTTGGAACATTTGAATGCTTATTTATAGAAATACAACTTATTACATGATATTTTAAATAAATTACACTTTGAAACAAAAACTTTAGAGAAAATTTCCTATTACTACTCCTTCATTTGCCATATTTATGCATGAAATGAAAGATTTTGAGGACGTTGACCCTAATGACCTAAGAGTGACACTAAGATGAATGAGAACCATAATGATATGACTAATATGATTATGATGACATTTTAGGTATGGAACATCGAACTAAATGATGGCAATGACCGGAATGTGAAAATTTTGAAATGAGCAACAGTTCACCTAGACACACTAGCCAGTGACGAAATTTTATTCTAAAAACCTAATGAAATGATGCAAATTTGACTTGAGACCCTAACACAAACCTTGTAAGTGAATAGTTGATCACTAATGACTGGTAGGACTAATATACACTAATAACTTCTATAAATCTAGAAGAGTGATCGGGATTTTAGAACCTTCACCTTCTACGACTTTCTAGAAGTCGTTACAACTAATTACCTTGGATAAAAGATTGAGATCCTACCCTTCCATACATTGTATTTTTTACCGCTTATCCTTTGATCCTCTCCCTCCATCAAAGGTGGATCTCTTACCCTAGATTGGTAATGTATAAGAAATCGCAACTTACCATACTTCTCTATATATTCCTAGCCTTCTATGTAGTTGGGGATTGGATTTTGGAGAGTGATTTTTCCCTTATGCTACTATAGTAAGTGGTCATCTTGTCATGCATTTAGGGTGATTGGAGGTGCATATTATGACAAGGAAAGGATAAGTCAACAATTTTGAGTAGATCTTCTACAATATTACCTGCTACTTATTGTTTTAATATCCTTCCATTTATATTAATGCAAAGAATTCATTCTTTTCCTATATGTGATGTTGTAATTTCACTTACTTCAATACCATGTTGATCTATTGAATGATGTACTTATATGATAATACTTATATCTCGTAGTTTCTTGGCTTATGTTATTTGACCGTGGAGCTTTTAATTTTGGCATTCAGAGTTGGAATTGGAGCTTCCAAGCTAAAGAAGGAGAAAAATGTGTGAAGGATTCCAGGTATGCATCACTCCATCATCTATTTACTTTAAGGGAAATCATTCTGCTCCTTGTCTCTCTATTGTTCTAGGTGAGCCACCAACCTAGGGTAGATAGTTTTGTCTACAATCATAAACCCCATATAACAAATTGGTGATTATACTGGGGAACAAAATATTCTCCTGGTGTTGTTCTTGTCTATTGTGTTTTATTACCTCCTTGAAAGATGTATGTTGTATCATCCAACTAAGAACTGACCTAGGAAGTGATTTCATTGAGCCTTTTTTGCAATTTTTGTGTTTGAATCCTCTTTCCTAGGCCCAACCCACCCACTGTTCCTTTGATATAGCATTGCACCTCACCTAGGCTGATGCTGCACCAACCTCGCAATGTACTAGTGCCTCTTCTACACCAGCGTTGACCCCTGTTTTTGCATGAATTGTTTCTTGGTTCTTGAGCCTATCTCTAGTCATCCTACTTCCATCTGAACTTGCCTTAGTATATAACATCTTGTGGTCTCTCTAAAGCCTCCATTTGTTTTGAATCTGTGTTGTGTTCCTTTGGTAAGAATTGGTCTTTATTTTTATTTGTTCTTATCATTTGGCTGCTTGTAAACTATTTTCATTAGGTTGCTGGTCACTTAGATTAATTGTTGTTTTAGTCCTCATTCTGAAAAGTGTAATTGAATCATTAATTAAAAATTTCCATCTTAGTTTCCTCCATTTCAAAAATTAAGTGTAGTGAAAAGAAAAAATGCATCGACATTTGGGGTTTTGCATATGCATTAGAATAGGAATGGTTCCATTGGAAAGAAAATTGCATCTTGCACCTTGTTTGTTGCATATTGTGTGTTTCATCTTGATTGTTTCTTCCCTTCCTTAGTTATATTTTCATTGAAAGAAAAATAATTTCTATTTTCTCATGCTAGATTTGCATTTTAGGATGTTCAGGTGACATAGAGTTTTGAACCTTGAAAGTTAAATCTAATTCAAGATCAGACTCGAAATTCATGTCAATTTACCTAAGGAGAATTTGAAACATAATGCAAACACATAGAGTTCTAGGCTAGAGACGTGTTCTGATGTCATCAAACATAGGAGCTATAATTGTTTGCTAGTGTTGTATCCTGAGGGTGAAATCTCGTTCCATGTACGTAACAATTATTCTCCACATAACTTTGGCTATGTCAGATGGCGCTACATGCATGATAAATATATGGCAACACTCCCATCGAATGGCTATGTATTATACATCACTACTACGGAATGCACTCCCACGTACCGTCGAGTATATTTTTGGAGTCCCTTACAGGTTGCTATCCATCTATTGGTACTCAAGTCGGCCACCTTGTGTACTATGATACAGTGAACACAACATTCGAGGAGAATTCCTGCACATACAGTAAGTCCTTGGTTTGCCAAGAATTTTCGTTCATGGTTTCTTGGTAAACCTTTATGCCTAGGTACCCCTTTGTTTTGTTTTTGTTGTTAATTTATAAAATCAATTAATCGACCACGAAATAACGTCATCTTCATGGAAAAAATTCTTAGTAGATATTAGGTTGAGACTAATGGAAATAGTTCATGAGTCTACCAATCAAGGAAGCCCATCTAATTAGAATCCTCACCTTTTTCCTTGTTTTGGAAATATTGGTGCTCCTTATATGACAACATTGTCCCTTCCCAGATTTACCATTGGTTTACTAGTTTCATTATTTGCGACCCCTATGGTTTTGAATGTCCAACGTAATCATCAACTGATTTCTCCTCCACATGAACAACACCAAACTCATGTTGATCCTAAAGTTGACACTTTTTCTTTCTTGACCTATTATTTATTCATCCCTTTATTCCACTTCACCTAGTGAAAGTCTTGATTCTAGTAACTAGGAAGCTAAGAAGAAGAATAAAAGGACGAAGAAGAAGAAGCAAAATAAGCAAGGGGGCAACCAAGCAGCCATTTCTATAGATGAAACTACTATGGATAAACCTTCCAATTAGCCCCACAAAGTTAAATTCCCTTGCATGTTATGTAAGGGTGACCACCTTCTTAGATATTTTCCTAGTATTCCCAAAGTATTAGAGTGTGTTCCACATGCTCACATTGGCCTTTGTCATTAGATTTTAGAGATCGTGATGGTGACAAAAATTAAAATAGTGATAGTAAGGTCCATGGGAAAAAGAGTAAAGTCAAATTTCCCTATAATTTCTGTGAAAGGAATCATCCTATACCGAAAGCTTTCTCCCAATCCTCCACTAGTTGATGAAGTGATTGGTTAGAATCCAAATCCCATTGATCGACTTCTCTGTGAACGTGAATATCATGAGTCTATTCTTGACCAACCATTGGTTGAGAAAACGGTTGACTCAATTCCACCTTTAGTTGAGCATACCTTTCCTGTAGAGAGTGAACTTCATACTTCTCAGGTTCTTCTTGTTTCTTCAGATTCCAATGAACTCAAGGGAAATAATCGTATTCTAATGAAACGATAGGATAAGCCTCCCATTCCCTTGGGATAGGGGGGAAATATTTCCTTTTCCATGGCACAATGGGGTAGTTATCACGTTCCTATGGTTCCCCCTCTGTTATGAAACCAGCTCAAGAAAAGATACAAAAGATAGATCAATGCCTTAGAATTCAGCCTCTTCGAGGGGGCAACCTCCTTTACATTACATAAATGAACAATTCTTGACTCTACAAATGACAAAACCTCCTTCGATATATAGGAGTCAAGGAGTCACAATACAACCCAGCCCGACCTAACAATAATAATATAAAGCCACAATAACAATAGAGGAGAATTTTATGGGCAGCAGATAACATATGCATAGGGCACAACATATTAATAAGGTTACAACACCATAGTAGGGGGTAATCATATAGTATGTGAATAGAGGACCTTCAACAATTTGCCCTGCAGATCCGTTATCATACAACAACACGTGTTGGTGCAGGCTGCAATAGGAGCTAAGAATGTATTATGTTCGTTCTTAGCATATACTCTGTATAAATCTCATCCTCCCGTTGAATCTCTGCAGATAAGTCTTCCCTTGATAAGAACTCTGAAATTAATCGATTTCGTAGCTGCGATATATTGTTTCTGTGACGCTTCCTGGTTCCAATAATAATTTTCCTTCCTCGTCAGTCTGGCATATATTTTTTTTTTTTTTTTTTTTTGTTTTGAACTGGAAGCTTGTCGGCCTATAACCTTCTTTTAAACAAATGAAACATGGGAAAAACTGGTGCAAATCGAGAAGCCTGCAGAAGCTCCAATTTGTAGCCATAGTACCAATCTTTTGCAACAACCTTGTACGGACCATAATACTTTGGTGATAATTTATTATCCTTCTTAGCTTGCTTGAGGGACATTTTCTTATATATTTGTAGCCGTAGAAATACCCAATCACCTACAACAAAACTTATTTCACTGTGATGTTGATCTGCCTGTTGTTTCATTCTATTCTGTGCCAACACAAGGTTATCCTTTAAGAGTTGGAGGACTTGTTATTGATGTTCGATGTGATGTTCCATTGCTTGAACCTTAGAATTTTCTCTTAAATATGATGTGATGGATGGTGGTTCATACCATAAAGTGCCATAAATGGGGTCATTTTTGTTGCTGTATGGAAGGAAGTGTTATACCACCATTCAGCCAGAGGCAACCATTTGACCCATTGTGTTTGTTTATCAGATACAAAAAAATGAAGATATCCTTCCAAACATTTGTTTACTATCTCAGTTTACCCATAGATTGAGGATGATAAGATGAACTATGAGCTAACTGAGTACCAAGACAAGAAAATAATTATGTCCAAAAATTTCCAGTGAAAATGGGATCCTGTCACTTACAATAATCTTTGGGTTTCCATGTAGCTTTTGAATTGTTTCCATAAATGCAGTAGAAACTGTACTAGCTTTAAATGGATGTGATAATGCACAAAAGTGTGCATACTTCGTAAGTCTGTCAACTACCACCATGATGACACTCTTTCCCTCAGACTTGGGTAAACCTGTGATAAAATCCATTGAAACCTCCTCCCAACGTTGGCTTGGAATGGATAAAGGTTGTAATAGACCTGGTGTCTTAATTGTTTCAACTTTATTTTGTTGGCAAACCAAACATTCCGCCACAAACTTTTGAATATCTGATTTAAGGCCATCCCAAAAAAATTCCTTCTTAACCCTGTGGTAAGGTTTTAAAAATCCTGAGTGCCCTCCTAAGGGAGAAGTGTGCAATTCCATAAGAATCTTTTGTTTTAGCTAGGAATTCTTACAGAGGTATAAGCGATCTTTGTACCATAACAAATCATTTTTCCAACTAAATGTATTAGACGTATGGTGGGCCCTAGTATTGCACCAATAATGCTGCAACTCCTGGGACTCCCTTCTTTACTTTTATCAACCTGGTAAGTCGTAACAAACTTGGAAGTGACGGTGATGTATGCACAAGTACTAGCTCTTGCCGCAGCTGTCACTTGGTCAGGTGGCACAAGTCCGCTAGGAGCTTAAGCCAACTTCTATGAGCTCTTAGAAGAAGATTTTTAATTGATGGATGAAAGCTAACTCAAAGTAAGCTAATCTACTTGCGGAAAGAAACTGAAAGCCAAAAAGAAACGCAAACCCTAGCAGACCCTAATTCTACCAGCTAGTCCTACTGATACAAGAAAGAAGATGCAAGCTACTGAATGAGATTCCATTGACTTCTAGGAAGGTAAAATGCATGTGGCTAAGTTATCACTATCTGAAGAAAACATCTTTTTGTATTTTTGAATAAGTTGTTAGAATCATCATGCATGTGCTTTTAACTGGCTTTTGACTGTGCAGAGGTGGATTGGCGAGAGGAAATGCTTGGAAAAGGTTGGGAAGGTTCAGAGAGGGTCTAAGGAGTCCCTAACACTCTTCCCCAGAGTCTCACAAGGTTTGGCTATCAGGAAACCTCACTTGTGAGCTTCTACAGGAAGTCTGCAGGGTTCTACAGGAAACTCAGGATTTCTACAGGAAACTCCAGAATTTCTACAGGAAACTTGGAAGTCAGTTTTTAGGAGGTGGATGAGTGAGGGAAGGTGTATGGATGGATCATAGGGGTGTGAAGAGGTCTGGGACTTGGGGAATGGAGCTGAGGAGTGGCAAGGATGGTGGGATTTGTTCAGGGAAGACTAAAGCAATGTTGCACAAAAATTAGGGTTTTGCAAGCAAATGGAAAACGTGCGGAAATAATTCTAAGTAGAGGGTGGAGTGGATGGTGTTGATGGAGAATAAGTAGATGAAGAAGTTCTACAGGTGCTCTACAAGTCGTTTTTCCAATCTGAACCAACAAAAACTTGTAAATTCAAAGACCTAGTTACATTGACCTAATATGCTAGCTACCAGTAAAGAGAATGAACAGAAGTGTGACCTGCAATGAAACCATCTATTTTATCTCATGCAACTAAGAAAACGAAAGTCTAAACTTGAAAATGTGCTGAAAGCAAATCTAATCTACTGTCTAAAAATAGAACTACAAAATGACTACAAAATGAATACAAAATGACTAACTATTGGCTAACCAAAATGACTGACTACTAGCTATCTACTGGCTAACCAAAATGAGGCCCTAAGCCCTCTTATTTATACAAATTGAGGACCCCAACAGTCCTCCTAAACTTTAGGGACTTGGCTGCCAAAACTTGTAGTTAACAACAATCCTACTTGACTTGCTTCGCTGCTGTTGTGCTAATTGATTTGGTGGCCCTTGAACTCCGAGCTAATGGTGGAGAATTCGAGGTAAGGGCCCATAAATGAAGGGAACACCTTCCCAAAAATACTCTCCACGAATTTGGCTGCCAAGTGCTCATTAAAACCTTCCATTTTGTCTCCAAATTGACCAAAAAGGCTACACAAAGCACACATGAGACTTGTTGGCATAATGACTAACCCAATTCACTCTATTAGCATAAATATAATAAAAAACATGCAATAAACTAATGATAATGGTGGATTAAGTTGAACTAGGAGGTTGAATGAGCCCAAATAATTATCCATTTTTGGGGCTCATCATCACCCCCTACTGAAAGTGTTGCTCATCCTCTGAGCAACCAATCTATCTCCTCATCTTTGATGGCCTTGGTGGCCTCCTGGTGATGCCAAGCTTCTGAAGTGATGTCCTCTTCTCTGTCATGAAACCATGCTTTTCTCTTTGCTTCTTCCCACTGCCTATGCTTCTTTTCCTAGAGAATTCTCAACTTCCGGTAGAACTGTCTCAACATCCTGTAGAACTGTCTTTGAGTCCATTATCTGAATTATCTCTCTTCCAGTGAAGCTTTTTGTCCTCCTCATTCATAGGTGATGGACATCCTTGAAGGAGGCTCCTCCTTTTGTTTAGCTTTTGTGTCCTCAATGACAATTTTCTTCTTTGACTATGGTTTGGGGTCTGCCAGTTCTTATCTGCATGCCCTTTCTCGCCTTAAAATATAGTGGAAGCTCTCTCTTTCACTTTTTCTTCAGCTTGGGAGAGGTACTTAGGGCGGCCAGCACAGCTACTACCTCCCTAGCTAGGATTTTGGCCGATTTCTCCTTCTGTTGCCCTTTCCCCAGACTTCCTATAGAAAGTCCTGTAGTGGTTGTTTTCTGTCTTCCTGTAGAAACAATTCTCTATCTTCCTATAGAAATAGTCTGCTAGCTTCCTGTAGAACCAGTTTTCTCTGATTTGGCTTGCTTGGCTGGGGGTGCCTTCTCCTTGACCTATGATGTGGTTGCCTTGGGTGTGTCCCTACTTGTTTGTACTTCTTTTAGCCCTCTCTGCCCTAATTTGCAACCGTTTCTCCCTTGGCATTTGTGTTTTTATTTTACTCCCAGCTTTGGTATGATTTTGTAAGTATATTCAATCAGATGGTGGCAATGGTGGTGAAAGGATATGAAACCAGTGGAGGATGGAAGAAAAGAGTGGTTGCATGCCTCCTCAACAGACTTCAAACTTCAAATCCCTCTTCATAATCAATTCTGGCCTACCCAAAAGGCTCTACAGGATGTTTCTGGTAAAAATATAGAACTTTATGTAGAAAGTCCTATAGCTTCCTGTAGAAGGCTGAACTATGACTAAATTGTGTCTGGATCCTGAAAAAAAAATGAGTGTTCATGGAGGGGATGGATGTGAGGATGCATGGGAACTTGGTAGGCACCCTTCTGCTTGTGTTGGGAGGCCCCCTTTCCGCATTGTGTTCCTGCAACCTACAACAGTTTCCAAGGATTAAACTATTGTTTTTTTCCTCTCTGTTTCTTCCTTCTTTTCTTTCTTGATTTTCCTCTTGCTTCTCCTGTGGCTTGTCCTGTGATGGCCTATCCTGTGTGTTCTTACCACTGCCTTTCTCTCTTGCCTCCGCATGTTTCCTTTCTTCAATTTTGTGCCATACTCAATTAATGATTGCAAAAGAAAATAGGGGATGTTTAACTTCTATTTTGGAGGTAAATCCATCCTATGTCTGAATTCACTTAGCAACTGGAAATGATAGTTGTAGACAATACTGAACCGCCCCTCACAGGTAATGTATTTCATGATCTGAAGGCTGACCTTGCTCCAAAAACGATGTAAGTTGGTTGGTCTAGTTTGGTGAGAGTGCCCTGTTTCAATGCTCCGAGCAGAAAGGGACTGTTGTTTTATGTCTTCCTCTTTTGATCCTCAGGACAAGATTTCTCAGGTGTTTGTATTTCAACTTTGCACTAATTCCCTGGTTATAATGCTTTTGCTGCCCAAACCCGACTGTCAAAAGGGAATTAGGCTCCCACAGATAGAGTGCAAAGCTTAATTTTCATCCTCAGCATGCATACAATCACATAAAATTCACATTCTTCATGCACAGGTTAACCCTCACAGTGGTTTATCGCTTCTAGCAGAGGAATTTCTTAATAGGAATTATGGAAGAGAATTTGACGCAGAACCAATTGAAACATTCCATGTAACACACAGGAAAACTAATATTCTGGATTCACAGGCAGATTTGTTTTAACTTTCCATACTCCAAACAATTTAATTTACCACCTTTTGAAACTTCATGCACGAGTATGGCGTTCTTCGAGCCTTCCTCTCTTCGAAACTCCAATTTGTCGAAGAAAAATCCAGGCTTTTCTGCTCTGGAAGGCTGTTTTCTGTGTTTCCTATAGAAACTTCCTGTAGAAACGCCTATAGAGTGCCCCTATGGGAATTTTTTTAAGAAACGGCAGAAATCTCGAGAAACCAGGTAGGAATCTTGCAGAGGACCACTGGTTAACTGATCTAGATGTGGTGGACGTGTTCTCCAGTTGTGACCGCAGTTGAACAGAGGGTGGTGAGAATTTCAGCCGAGCATCATTTAATTTTAGCGTGATTTACGTGAGAGAGTGAAGTGGCCAAGTGTATGTGGCCACATGCAACCAGAAGTGTTGTTCCTGAACTGTGTGTTTTCCCCCTGTAATCACTGCCATGAATTGAATTGAGGTTTAAACGGCCAACACTCCTGGTTGCTTTAATTTTCCGTAAGTCAGTTGTCCATGTGTACTGCGTGACTTCCAACTGAGTGCTAGAGAAGGCAATCAGCTTAACCTTGTTATATTCATGGCTTAATTCCACCATCCCATTCATTCATGCAGTTTTTAAATTAGATTTGTGCAATAGAAGAACGAGTTTCAGTCACGTACCTGAAGTCAAATGGCTGTTATGAGGTGTTGTGGCTAGTCATTGCTGCATGCACTAGTTTCTTTGGTTGCATGAGGGCTTGGCTGATGATTTTTGGTTGTTTTCCTTGTGCAGGTGTCCTCTGGCCGGATGCATGTTGCAGAAGTTCATTTCCACGCTCAGATTTGCACCTTCAAGATGCTACTGCTAAATTTTCACTGGACCAGAACTTGTTTTCGCCATTGCTTCCAAACGGTAATTCGGATCGATCTAAAACTTGCTGAGCGTGTTCCTATAATCATGATGCACCTCCCATAATAAAATCGTGATCAATGGATGCAAATATTTCGAGAAAAATGGAAAATGGCTGAAGATTTCATAGATCAATTTCTCGAAAACCATGCATCGGAATCGGCTGAAACTGATTGGGCAGGCTACTACCACCCATGTGCATCTCCCCATGAAACAGGTTTTGAAACATATGCACAGATATGGAGAAAAGGTAAAAATGGCTTAAGGATATGGACGCTGATTTCTCAGAAACCGGGCACCGGAATTGGCTAAAACCACTCAGGCATGTTTCCATCACCCTTGTACAATTCCCCATAAAAAGGTTTCTCAAATTGATGCATGGTTTTCAAGTTAGGGCAAAAACAAATTCTGTTCTAGGTATTTTTGCTTCAAGGCATTTTGCAGTTTTGTTGCATGGTAAGAAAAATGAACTTGGGCTGTGATGCAGGTATGGAGATGACGAAGGAGGAGTTTGAAGATTGCAGGAGGACTTTTGAACCCTTGAGGAAGCTACCATATTCGCCAAACCGCCTTTTTGAAATCCATTTCTAGCTTCCTACAATTTGTACACGAACTTCCTGTAGAAGCGTAGTGTAGAAGCACAATGAGGTGGAAAAATGATGGAGAAAGGCGAGGGATAGACACAGAGGTGCTTGCAGGCCTAAAAAATAGATTCCCACCATCAGATTCCCTTTTAAAATTGAATTTGGTTCGTCCAAAGGTTCTACAGGATGTTTCCTGTAGAAAACACATAACTTCCTGTAGAAGGCACAATTTTCATTAAAGAAGCACAATGAGGTGGAAAAGATGATGGAAAAGGGTGAGGAATGGGAACATGGATGCTTGCAGGCATAACCAATAGATTCCAAGCTTTAGATCCCCTTCCAAAATCGAATCTGGCTCGCTTGAAGGTTCTACAAGATGTTTCCTATAGAAATATAGAACTTCCTTTAGAAGACACAAAAATTTCTTTGTTTTTGTTTTGAGTGATCCTCCTGACCTACAATGTCCTTCTTGCAACCTGCAATTAGTCAATGGAAATTAAGTTTATTTTTCTTTTTCTTTTTCTCTTTTTTTTTGAAAAACAATTAGGGCGCCTCATGGTGGTTTTCACCCTAATTGCCTGCCCTAGGCGCCTCCAAGAGAGTTTTTCACCCAAGGATCTTCTTCTCTTTTTCTTTTTCTCTTTTTTCTTTTTTTTTTCTTTCTTTTTTTCCAACCCATTGACCACCTCATGGAGGTATGAGCCAATCTAAGGCGCCTCCGAGGAGGTTTTCACCTTAGATTTTTCCTCTTATTTCCATTTTTTTTCATTTTTTTCTTTTTTCTTTTTTCTTTTTTTTTCTTTTTTTTTTTCTACCCTACCCTACTTGCAAAACAAAATATTTCTCAAGTATAAGAATACTTCCAATGAAGCCATGTGCATATCGAGATTAAAGACAAACTGACGTGGAGGCTTGAATTGCATGCTTTGACAGCTAGCTGGACTTTAGAGACCAAATGATTTGACTTTGAAGAGATCAAGCATAGCCGAAGAAGAGAGTACTGCTGCAGCTTAGTGACCGTCTGAAACCATATCTCAATATAGCTCTGATATCCTTCGTCCTTTTGCTGATATGGATCATTCTCCATATCTTCTTCTATCATGACCTTCACATCTTCCTCTTTTTGCTCAGTTTCCTCTTGAGTACATGGAGGATTTGATGGTAACCATGAAGGAACTCTCTTGATCTCTAATCGTGATGTCTTCCCTTCATCAAGTGCAGCCCATGGTTCCTTGATCTTTTCTTTTGAATCTTCTTTTGCCTTTGGTCCTTCAATGTTGTCAATAGAATCTCTATTTTTCAACACTCTTCTTGAGCTTTGGTGAATATCATTGAGCTCAAGAGGAGTCATTTGGACATGTTGTGCCTCAGCTTTGCAATTGGGTTGAGCTACTCCAATGTGTGGGTTTGGAAATGGTGGTACTGGTGGTTGAGTGGAGGTGTATTTTTGAGATGGATGTGGATGGCGTTGTGGTTGGGCAGACATTTGGGGTTGCCTTGGTGGAGTAGGAGGCGATGGTTGCAGTTGAGCAGGCAGTGGAGGAAAATGAGCGAGAGGAGTGTTGTACTGGGGCCTCCACCCTTGATGAGGTGCACTCCACTGAGGCTATGGCTGAGCATAAGAGTGAAATGAATGAGCAGATAGTTGGGAATAATATGGATCTGTGAAGGAACAAGGAGGAGGTGTGAACCAGGAAGGATGAGCAGGGGGACCCAAAGAAGGCATGAAAGTGGCTTGATAGGGGTCGTAATAGGTCTTGGATGTCCCTTGCATTTCCCGCTGGTAGGGTATGGGTCCATATGACCTCCTTTGGTTCATGGAATAGAGTGGTTCAGTGACTTATTTGGCCCTTTGATATGCAGCTTTGATTCCAGGCAAGGAAGGGCATTGATCTGTAGGATGGTATTCTTCATAGACAAAACACACTTCTATGTAGTACAATGGACATTCGTGCCTAGGATGCTTTCTAGTGCACCTGGGACAAAATATGACCAAAGCCCTCTTGCTTCCTTTGGATCTGTAAGGTATCTAGTTGCATGGCAAGAAATTGCCTCATATCATTCTTGAAATCTTCCATCTAATTTGCAAATTCATTTTGGGACAAGGTACTGCTCTCGACATTTCTGCTTGTAGCCATTTGCTCCAAAGGAATGTTTTCTTCTTCTTCTCCCCTAGAGGTTCTTCAAATATGTCTTGTTGTCCACCTAAGGGTTCTTTAATCACAACCATCGAAGAAGAGAGAAGGTTGGCAGTGTGAAACAGTGGGGTTGTTGTGCAATCATTTTTCTAACTTATTTCTACTCCTACAAGGCATGAAAAGAAATCTTTTTCATTGATGTTTGTTTTTTTTTTTTTCTACTTTTACCTACAAAAATGAAATAGATTGAACTACAACTAACTACCTTGCTGAAATGAAAATGCGGAATTGAAATGAAAGCAGGAAAGGACTAATCTATTCTGCTCAAATGAAATTGCAGGAATGAAATGCTAGTCTGCGCTTGCAGAATTGAAATGCTAACCTATGATTGCATAAATGAAATTACGGAATTGAAATTCTAATCTATGAAAGCGGGAAATGTCTAATCTACGTTTACGGAAATGAAATTGCAAAATGGAAATGAAATAAACTACTTAGCAGAAGGTTGTAGTAGAAAATAGAAGAATAGCAGCAATCACCAATACTCTGACGCTTCCTCGGAAATGGCACCAAAAAGATGGTGGGCCCTAGTATTGCACCAATAATGCTGCAACTCCTGGGACTCCCTTCTTTACTTTTATCAACCCGGTAGTTCGTAACAAACTTGGAAGCGACTGTGTTGTATGCACAAGTACTAGCTCTTGCCACAGCTGTCACTTGGTCAGCTGGCACAAGTCCGCTAGGAGCTTAAGCCAACTTCTATGAGCTCTTAGAAGAAGCTTTTTAATTGATGGATGAAAGCTAACTCAAAGTAAGTTAATCTACTCGCGGAAAGAAACTGAATGCCAAAAAGAAACGCAAGCCCTAGCAAACTCTAATTCTACCAGCTAGTCCTACTGATCCAAGAAAGAAGATGCAAGCTACTGAATGAGATGCAATTGACTTCTAGGAAGGTAAAATGCACGTGGCTAAGTTATCACTATCCGAAGAAAACATCATTTTGTAATTTTTAATAAGTTGTTAGAATTATCATGCATGTGCTTTTAACTGGCTTTTGACTGTGCAGAGGTGGATTGGCGAGAGGAAATGCTTGGAAAAGGTTGGGAAGGTTTAGAGAGGGTCTAAGGAGTCCCTAACGCTCTTCCCCATAGTCTCACAAGGTTTGTCTATCAGGAAACCTCACTTGTGAGCTTCTACAAGAAGTTTGTAGGGGTTCTACAGGAAACTTCAGGATTTCTATAGGAAATTCCAGAATTTCTACAGGAAACTTGGAAGTCGGGTTTTAGGAGGTGGATGAGTGAGGGAAGGTGCATGGATGGATCTGGAGGTAGGATAGGGGTGTGAAGAGGTCCAGGACTTGGGGAATGGAGCTGAGGAGTGGCAAGGATGGTGGGATTTGTTCAGGGAAGACTAAAGCAATGTTGCACAAAAATTAGGGTTTTGGGAGAAAATGGAAAACGTGAGGCAAGGATTCTAAGTAGAGGGTGGAGTGGATGGTGCTGCTGGAGAATAAGAAGATGAAGAAGTGGTACAGGTGCTCTGCAAGTCGTTTTTCCAATCTGAACCAACAAAAACTTGTAAATTCAAAGACCTAGTTACGTTGACCTAATATGCTAGCTACCAGTAAAGAGAATGAACAGAAGTGTGACCTACAATGAAACCACGTATTTTATCTCATGCAACTAAGAAAAAGAAATTCTGAACTTGCAACCAACTTCTGCACATGAAAATCAAACACTAGTGATTGCATGGCAAAGCAAAATCAGTGTTTTTGTGGGCAGCAAAGTCATCCTAGTCACAACTCCTGATCCCACTGAGGGAGAGGCGAAACCACAGATGTTTGTTGGCCCTTTTCTTGAAGCTTTTTCTGTTAACAACCTATCAATTAAATCTGAGCATGAAAATCTATTTTACTCATAAATAAAAACCTAAATAACAAAACAAGATTTAGATCTAAATAGTAGATTTTATTCTAAGAATGCAGCAAAGACACATGAAAGTAGACAAAGGAGGTATTGGGCGCTTGAGATGGGCCCAACCCCAAGAGATACAGCCTCCTAAGAGAGATTTAGAGCTAGTGCAAAGCTGGATTCATCTTTATTGTTCAAAAGAAATGTTACATTCCAAACTGTCCACAAGGAGAGCTTGAAAATGTGTTGAAAGCAAAGCTAATCTACTACCTAAAAATCGAACTACAAAATGACTACAAAATGAATACAAAATGACTAACTAATTGGCTAACCAAAATGACTAACTACTAGCTATCTACTGGCTAACCAAAATGAGGCCCTAAGCCCTCTTATTTATACAAATTGAGGACCCCAACAGTCCTCCTAAACTTTAGGGACTCGACTGCCAAAACTTGTAGTTAACAACAGTCCTACTTGACTTGCTTCGCTGCCCTTGTGCTAATTGATTTGGTGGCCCTTGAACTCCGAGCTAATGGTGGATAATTCGAGGTAAGGGCCCATAAATGAAGGGAACACCTTCCTAAAAATACTCTCCACGAATTTGGTTGCCAAGTGCTCATTAAAGCCTTCCATTTTGTCTCCAAATTGACCAAAAAGGCTACACAAAGCACACATTAGACTTGTTGGCATAATGACTAACCCAATTCACTCTATTAGCATAAATATAATCAAAAACATGTAATAAACTAATGAGAATGGTGGATTAAGTCGAACTAGGAGGCTGAATGAGCCCAAATAATTATCCATTTTTGCGGCTCATCAACGTACTAGAATCTTGTTATAATTTTCAAATAAGTGCCCATACTTCTTCATCATTCTTCCATTCCTCCCTTGCTTCGTTTATCCAATCTAGTTGGATAATAGAAATGGCGCACAACAATGCTTCCACATCCTCATCCTTTCTTGAGAGTGCATCTGCCACCACATTTTGCCTTCCCTTTTTTGTAGATGATTTCAAAGTCATAACCCAACATCTTTGTGCCCACTTTGTGCTCTCAGAGGATAATCTTTTTCTAAAAAGTATTTAAGGCTATCATGAACCGTTTTTACTTGAAGTTCTTTCCATTACGTAGGTCGCCATTTCTTAAAGTGCATGGAGTATGCAACATTTCCCTTCTCATAAAATAGCTTTGGTGTAAAAACTTTCCCTTGATTGGACGACTTTCAAAAGCAATGGGTCTTTCATCTTGCATTAGAATAGCACCAATTCCATTTCCTGAAGCATCACATTCAACAATAAATGTTTTTGTGAAGTCTGGTGTAGCTAAGACCAGTGCTTAGCACATTGCCTATTTAAGATGTTCAAAGGCCTTTGTTGCTTCCTGAGTCCATGAAAATGCATCTTTCTTCAATAATGTTGTTAGAGGTGTTGCTATTCTTCCATAATTCTTAACAAACTTGCGATAATACCTTGTCAACCCGACAAATCCTAACAGATGCTTTATGGATGTGGAGATTTTCCATTCCTTAATGGATTTAATTTTGCTAGGGTCTACCTTAACTCCTTCATGAGATACAATATAACCCAGATATTCCACTGCTTGGACTCCAAAGAAGCATTTGGATCTTTTTGCATATAATTGTTTCTCCTCCAATAGTTGTAGCAACCTGTCAACATGTTCAACATAATCCTTCCAAGACTTGCTGTGGATTAGTATATCATCAAAAAATACTAACACAAATTTTCTAAGCAATGGTTTGAAAA
Source organism: Pinus taeda (assembly GCA_000404065.3). Lineage (NCBI taxonomy): Eukaryota > Viridiplantae > Streptophyta > Pinopsida > Pinales > Pinaceae > Pinus > Pinus taeda. The sequence goes on from APFE030553261.1 coordinate 83,686, forward strand.
TTGAATTCATCAACCCTTGAAATGTTGAAGGTGCATTGGTAAGGCCAAAAGGCATGACCAAAAATTCATAATGACCCTCATGAGTTCTAGATGCTATTTTTGGAATGTCTTTAGTCTTCATTCTGATTTGAGGATATCCTGAATGAACATCCAACTTGGTGAAGTAAATTGATCCATGCAGTTCATCCAGTAATTCATCAATGACAGGAATGGGAAACTTATCATTAATGGTGAGCTTGTTGAGCTCCCTATAATCTGGACACTTGCGCCATGATCCATCCTTCTTGTGCACCAATACCACTAGAGCAGAGAAAGAACTTTGACTCGGTTGAATTATACCAGCCTCTAGCATTTCTGCAACCATACGTTCAATTTC
>APFE030553261.1:85591-104448 GCA_000404065.3 Pinus taeda
ATCATGAGTTTCTTTTACTACCCTTTCACCCTTAGTGACCATTTCTTGTAGCAACTTATTCATATTTATCTTCAATTCATCCATGTCTATCTTCAAATCTATCTTCCAATCATCCATCTTAGCTTCCACACCCTTTATCTTAGATTCCATGCCATGTATCTCAGCTTCTGTTAGCTTTTGTGAGGCTGACATTTTTTGCACTTGGTCTTGTAATTTTGATATATCATGTAGCATTTCTTCCTCTTTTTCATGAGTCATGCTAGAGATTTCAAGTTCCTTACTAGGTGTTTTCATTTTCTTTCATTAGGGCATCAGTTACCGATAATAATGCTCAACTAGCCCTTTGAATTCCTTCAAAATAAGTTTTCAAACCAAACTTAAGCAAAAATTTAAAAAAATCTACACACCTTTTTTTTCTTTGTAGGAGCTCGATATTGCCTCTGATGTATCTCTGTACTTTCAAAACATCCAGTTCTAAAATTGTAACTTGTGGTAGCCCCCTGTGTCCTCTTTCCAATGCCACCAGTCTGACCCCAATTGGATTCTCCAATCAAGAGTTATGTCAAATCACCCACAGTGACCTGATTATAGACATTTTCAGAAGAGCGAACTTGTATGAAGTACCACGTGTCACTATTTGGACCTCTGGCTTTGAAAAATATCTAGAAGAAACTACAATCTATTCTCTTTCTGTAACTTTTTGTGAAATTTCAATCCGATGCTCAGAGAGAAAGTTATGATGATTTCCCTAGGTCACCTATTTGGAATGTAATTCAGGAGTCTGCAAAAAGACCAACTTCCTCAGAACATATCTTCGCAAATATAGCTTCAAACGCTCTGAAGTTTGGACCCGAGCTGCAGCACGATGTATTCTCAAATGGGTTTTTTTTCCAACTTCGGAAACATCGCAGAAAAAAAGTTATAGCGAAAATTCCACGATGACCTATTTGGAGCAGCGAAACCCTAGAATCCAAAGCTCTGATACCAAATGTTATGAAACCAGCTCAAGAAAAGATAGAAAAGATAGATCAACGCCTTAGAATTCAGACTCTTCGAGGGGGTAACCTCCTTTACATTACATAAATGAACAATTCTTTGATGCTACAAATGACAAAACCTCCTTTCTATATATAGGAGTCTAAGGAGTCATAATACAACCCAACCGACCTAACAATAATAATATAAAGCCACAAAAATAACAATAGAGGGATTCTATGGGGTGCAGTAATAACAATATGGGGGAAATAGGGGCACAAAAATATTAATAAGGGGTACAACTACCATAGTAAGGGGGTAATCACTAGTATTATAGGGACCCAACACCCTCCAGGTAGTATGGTAACTTCCATTGATTGGAGCCGACTAAAAAGGTATTGTCTTCCTTCTTATGTGCCCTTTTAGATCATAGTAAATGCTTATAATGTGGTTGTACCTAGTACAATCATAGATGAAGTCACATATATTAGTATTTTTTCCTTAACTGCTTGGAAATCTTTAGGTTCTCTACAGCTTTTGCTTGTTACTTGAAAGTTGTTGGCTTTTAACAAAGGAACCAGTCAACTATTAGGGATCCTTCCTAAGTTGCCTATTACTTTCGAAGGAAAGGCTACCTATATCGATATGATGGTAGTCCACAGCCCTTCAGATTTTAATTTACTCCTTGTGTGTTACCATGTTTATGTTAAGGGAACTTTTGTCTCTTCACTCTTTTGTGTGATGTGTTTCATGTTTGATGGAAGAATCATGAATATTGACCAACTTTCATTCATTGGTCCTAATTTGACTCCTAATCAACCAACTCCCCTAAATGGTCCTTCTATGCAAGTGGTATCCCCCTCTCCATAGATTAATTATGTGGAAACTTCTTCCATGCTTGTGTCTAGTGATGATCTAGTAGGTGATGTACTACATCATTTCTCGGGGCATTGGCATTTGATCTTTCCATTGGATCCTTTAATCCCTTTGAGTGCATTGTTATTCCATATGATGATAACGTCTTGGCATCCATGGTATCTTGGAGGCCATGATATGATTTCTCAGTAGAGTTCCTTTTCTTGTGTCAAGCTCGTTAAAAAATGAAACAAGGTGTCATGACCATAGCTCTTTTCATGTGTCAAACTCATTAAAAAATGAAGCAAATAACCTTCCAATTCAAGTCTTTGATTAGATCTCATAAACTTCGAGTTGATTCTTTCACTTGATCTCATAAATGAACCTTCATTTCATCCACTTGTTAGTACCCAATAGTCTACTTAGGTGCATGAAATGAAGTTTGGGGGCCATGTACCTCAAAATGAGTCATAATGTTGGGGGAATGCAAACTTATTCCAAGCATAGTTTTTATCTATTTCAAGCTTCTGTAAAAGTGAAACCAATTTCAAGAATAGTTTCCCATGTTTCAAGCTTTTGTAACAATGAAACCATTCACATTTTTCCCTTGTGATTTCTATTTTTATCAGCCTATTTTTTCTAGATGAGCCTTGGTTTTTTCATTCCATCATCACCATATGCTTAGCTGACCATACGCTTTCACTTGGTTTTTACCCTTTCCTAAGGAACCACTATAATGAGTGCCATTATTAGCTAGGGTGTTGACCTTTGCTGTTTTGAACAGTTCCATCATGACCATAACCAATTTATACCCTCTATACCACTTCTTCCTCCAGGAGATGTCCTGTTTAAGCTATTTTCAGACTCTCAAAACATGAAAATATCGACGAGCACTTGTATTTCTGAACTTGTAAAGTAAATGAAAGGACATCTACTCAGTATAAGTTTAACTCTATTCTGGACTGAGATATACTATCTATGAAAAAGGAATGCCTTAGTTGAAAATGGCTAAGAGGTTCTCTTGGGTATTATTTTCTACCTTTTTGGACATAAGGGACTACCTATGAAAATAGACATATGAAGTTTTCTTTTTTCGTCTTTTTCAAACTCTCTAAACATGAAAAAGATGTTGAGTTTTTCCTTCACTGGACTCGTTAAAACATCAAACAATGATGGACTCGTCAAACATGACGAGGCTGAACCACTCCTTCTTAGGGTTCATTAGGTATACTTATAGGGATTTATTTGAAGGATGAGCTTACATATCAATCATATTTTATTCTCCTAAATCTTAATAAAAAATAAAGAGTTACTAACTAGTAGGGTTGGGGAAATGGGGAAAACAAGGGATTCCATTTTGCTAATGACAGCGAGTCGCTCTTGAAAATGACAATATTCCACTTCATCCTTGTGGCCGTTTGGTTGGGTAATCTGCTTATTTTTTGGTAATCATACCATTTTCAGAGCCTCCATTTTGGTTTTGGGTGAATGTTGCCAACTCCATTCAGTGTTATCGGTGTGTTCAAGAGAAGTTATTTACTTGATCTCTGTTATAATACTCTTAAGCCTTAATATCATTTCTCCCTTTCCTGATTTAGTTCCATATCATAATGATTCTCATCATTCTGTATCTATCATCATACTCGTTTCATGTAATTTATGGGGGAGAAATAAAGGCTGTCTTGAGATGGGTCACTTCCTCTCAACATCTACGCATCATCCAGGAAGTTGACTTAGGAACACCCCTTGGTACCTTGGTGCTTGCATACATCAATGGAAAGTTTCCTCGTTTGCAAGGATAGGTTTACATCAATGAATTTCAACTGAAATATGATTTATGGTGTTCAACTCTAGCTCATTGATTCACATGGTTAGACTCGTACATTGGTTGGTCATGTGAATGAGATAGAAGACTTGAGATCTAGTTTCATCCATTTGGGCTGCAATTTCAAGATTATACAAAAATTGCAACGTATGATGGTCATGATCATATAGACATTCATTGAGTCATGGGTCCATCAGTTACATTTTTGGATGCGTCTTTCGATCATTATACATGTTATGTTAGCTTATGAGTTGAGTATGGGTATGCCTCCCTCAAAAAGGAAAGCGTTTTAAATTTATTGTAACACATGAAGCTAGTTGGTTATCCTTGATCCCTACTTGTCACAAGGTAAAGAACCTTAATCATCATTCATCATCTCTAATTTTCCACTTTAGGGGGAACCATGTTATAGGTTGTTTTATAACATCTGATCAGTGAGCCTCCTAATGGGATCAATCAACTTTGTGACCATTTTCCACAAAGCCCTAAGCATGTTCCCCTCATCTCCCAGAGTTTCAACCCTAAACCGCTTCATTTGAGCTAGTTTGAGGACCAATGCTTTCTGCAGGTCTACTAGGGTGCATTCACTAGCAAGTTTCTCCACTATGGCCTACATTGGTCACAAGCAAGTTTCTCCACTTTGCACTTGTGTTGGTTCTAGAAATCCTGAAGAATGATCGGGATTATTGAAGCTTCACCTTCTAGGAGTTTCTAGAAAATGTTACAAATCATTTCCTTGGATAAATAATTCAGATCCCACCCTTCCCTACATTGGATTTTTCACCACGTATCCTTTGATCCTATCCCTCCATCAAAGGTGGATCTCTTACCCTAGATTGGTAATTGGATAAGAACTTCCAACTTACCATACTTCTCTATATACTTTTAGCCTTCTATGTGGTTGGGGGTCGGATTTTGGAGAGTGATTCTTCCCTTATGTTTTGTAGTGAGTAGTCATATTCACATGCATTTAGGGTGATTAGAGGTGAATATTGTGAGAAGGAAAGGGCAAGTCAACAACTTGGAGGAGCTCTTCTAAAAGATCAACTACTACTTATGGTTGTAATCTCCTTCCATTTATATTAATGCAAATAATTCATTGTTTTCCCATATTCGATGTTGTTATTTGATGTATTTCAATACCATGTTGATCTTTAGAATGAAGCATTTAGATGATACTTTACAGATCTCATAGTTTCTTGGCTTGTGTTATTTGACTGTGTAGGTTCTAATTTTGGAATTCTGAGATGGAATTGGAGCTTCCAAGATAAATAAGTAGCAAAGTGTGTGAAGGATTTTAGGTAGGCCTCACTTCATCATCTATTTAATCTAAGGAAAATCATTATGTTCATTATCTCTCTGTTGTTCTAGGTTAACCACTAACCCATGGGAGGTACTTTTGTCTGCTATCATAAATCCTGTATAACACTAGGGAATAAATGGTCAAGATTTTTGAGAAGAAAATTAGACAAGAGAAGATGTGATGGGTATCTTAACAAAACTTCATTTTATACCACTATTGGAAACACATTGAAATATAAATTGGATTGATAAGTGTGTGGTTGTGCCTGACACAAGATGCATCTATACATGGTTCTGCTATTTTGTTTATATATTCAAATTAATCAAAATAAATTATACTAAATCAAAATCAAATTTTCATGCCCATAGTTTGACCCTAACTTATGAAATCAAAAATTAAAATATCGCAGCAAATTAAACCCATAGTATCTAAAGAGAAAAATCAATGTCTAACATGAGGTTTCAATTTGCAGTTTTGTGGAAGTTTACTTGGAGCCAATCTTCAACGAAGCGTAACTCTGAATGGGCATATGCCTTGAGATTGCAAGTATGAGGGAAGTATATCACCCAAAGCTATTTGGTGCCTGTGCAGTTAGACGATGAAGCCAACCACTGACAATATTAACACGACTTCACCCTAGTGCAGTTTGGCATACTTTGTGTAAAAGGAAAGTTGTGCTATGGTGTACTTTCTATAAAAGGGTAGCAGAAAGCAAGATGTATTGTGGTTGTAAATTTTTCAAGACAAGTAACTTTCCCTTATAGTTTTTAATCCATTGACGAATCGATTATGGTTGTAGACTTGCAGTTGGGAACTTGCGGGTTGCATCGTTCAGTGAGGAGTCAACTTGCCAAAAAACACATTGTTAGATGGAAAATAAAGGGGCATTAAAACATTTTGGGAAATACTTTAAATGTCAAAAATATGTATTCCACCATTCCAGGCACGTCATGAAAGATTGGAATCCACAAATTCCAACGATCAAATATGGAAAAATGCCCTATGACAGGCACAATGCCGTCCAATTTCATTGCTATATCCAACTAGTAAATTTGAGTAATAAATTTCCATTGGATTTCCAAATTCAATGAATCAATTCATTCCTCGAGTTTCATCATGGGTTAAGTCTATTCCATATTTTGTCCCCAATTTTCATTGTTTCTGGGATGAGAAATGTCGATGTAGAGTTTAACTAGAAGTTTAAAGCTCTCGTCCCACACTACACGTTGATAATAAGTTTTTTTTTTTTTTTTATAAGAGACGAGCCTTCTATTAATCAAAGTAAGTTACATAATATACAAAGTGCCCCAGACAGCAGGGTGGAAAGGAAGCAAAAAGGACTGAAACAGGTAGGCCTAAGAAGTGTTGACTGAATCAACAACAACATAAATAGAGGTCAACAAGCAACTAGCTCAAGTAATCCCCGTCGTTGAAGACATAATCTCGATCCAACGGCCAATGCAGAAATCACATGGCAAAGAAGCCTGGGGGTTAACCATGCGAAGGGAGTGGTTTCCTCTCTCCACTTAATGCCACATGTCATTGCCTGAATGGAATCGCAAGCAAAAACCAAAAAACTAGAAATAAACAAAGTGTCGCGCAAAAACCATTTAGAGATATGGGATCTGTGAACGTGGTTTTACTGAGTGGCGGGCCCACAGAGGGACCCACCAAGGGCCAAGTGGCTCTAGGCTGACCAACCCGACACCATCACTAGAAAGGGACCACTTGACCAAGTCGGGTACAGAACCTTTGAGTAACCAACATGACTAATCTCAACCATTCAGAGAAGCATCCCGATCCAACACTCCTTGCAGATATCGCACGATAGAGAAGAGTGGGGGTTAACTGTGCAATGAGAGTGGTGTCCTCGCTCATCACGATGCTACGTGTCACCCCCTGAGTGGAATCGCGTGCTTTTTCCACTAAAACAGAAACTATCCACAACTTGCATGATATACCACTTGTGGTTTTGCGTTCGTTCCTGGCTGGTGTTTTTACACCCATTCACCAAGTGATGACCGTCCGTTCGCTCCCATCAGCCTTTCTACACCCAGCCTTTCCAAGATTTCCATCTAGAGTCGCCATCAGCAATCCTCCCTTTCTCTAGTATCAGTGTTTTCCATCCATAAATCCCAATTTGCATTTTCCAGAGTGAAACAATCCTCCCACAGCTTCCTGGCAAGAAGTAACTCCCATGGATGCTGAGAATCCCTATCCTTATTGGTAACTCCTTCATTTGCCAACCTATTTGCAAGCATATTTGCCTTCCTTCTAACATGAACAAATCTTATCATTTTAAGTATTTTTAAGTGCGAGTGGATATGGTGAAACACCTGTTGCAGCTGCCAGTGCTTCGACACTTTATCTGGAAAGGTTCCATTTTGAATCTTCTTGGTTGCTTTGATGACCAAATATGAATCTACTTCAATTATAACATTCTGTAAATTTTCCTCCACCAGGATCTCCATACATTGATCTAGTGCCAAAATTTCAGCCATATTATTGGTACCCTTTTCGAGGTGGCCATTGAAAATATATTTATAAGCCCCTCTGGATCCCTAATTGCACCCCAAAGATAGCTTTCCCAAGATTTCCCTTAGAAGCTCCATCAATATTTACCTTGAAGAAGCCTTGTGGAGGGGGTTGCCAACCCTTGTCTCCTGTGTTTATTATTCTCATGTCCTTCTTTAGTCCTTGAGGGTTGATGGATTGAAGACCCAGACTAGTAAGAATGTGTACCTCATGAGGTAGAGGAGGATTCAAAGGATTTGATCTCAGAATGCTCCTAACTATTTCTTTGAGCTGTATCAAAATCTAATTGATGATAAGCAGGGGCTCTTTGGCTTTATTTTTAAAGATCTGCATATTATGTTCTTTCCAAATATTCCGAATGACAAAGCATGGTACAAGCATCCAGGCCTCGTTGATGATCTCATTCTATGAGAAGTTCTTCCTCCAGTTTGTTAAAGTATTGGATATAATGAGCCTATCCCTACCAGTCTGTATGAAGCTAGAGGCCACCCAATCCCAAATTTTATCAGAGAAGTAACACAAATTTAGAAGGTGTTCAATCGTTTCCTCATGTGACCCGCAAAGGTGACATTTAGAGGGGTCGATGAAGCCTTTCTTAAGAAGGTTTTCCCAAGTGAGAATTTTCCTTTGATGGACAAGCCAAATAAACAATTTTATTTTCATCCACTGAGGAGTTTGCCACAAATCCTGCCATACTTTATCAGCATTTACAAAGTTAAAACTTGTGACTGTCTGTTTAGCCTCTTTGAGGTTATAGTTGCCTTCATTATTCTTACCCCATCTTAATTGGTAAGGTAAGGAGGAAACCAGAATCGTTCTTTGCTCTAAGTCCTTGGCAAGGACCTCTGCCATGGCCTTCAAAGGGCTCTCTTCATTGTAACTTAGGTCCTTCCATTTCCTCCATTTTTCCTTGTCCCTCCCCTGATCCCAGAAGTATTTCACTAGTAAAAGACCTTTGTTGTCTTTGTCTTCCTTAAGGCCTACTAGATCAATCCTATTTAGGATGGGTTCTTGTTGCCAACTATCCTCCCAGAAGTGAGCCCGATCCGCTGCTCAAATTTCCCAAAAATAGTGGTGTTGAACAATGCTTTTGTTCTTCCACGCAAGGTTCCAGATGTGTGAGCCCCTGATTTACCTAGTCATTCTAATGTGATCTTGTTCCTACCAATGATTGGTGTATTTTTGTGTCCAAAGCATGGCCCAGGGTGCTCTCGGCTCCTTGATCCATTGCCACCAGAGCTTGGCTCCCGATGCTTGACTTAGAGTTTCTGGATCCTGCAGCCCCAAACCACCATGGCTTTTGGGCTTGCAGAGCTTGTCCCAGGCAACTAGGACTCACTTATTTTTCTTTTCCCCTCTGCCCCACAGAAAGTTTCTTTGAATTCTTTTTATTTTCTCCTTAATACCTTGAGGAGCAAGGATAGCTGCAAACATGAAAATGGGAATGGCCCGCAATACCACCTGAGTGAGCACCAGTCGCCCTGCAAAGTTTAAAGCTCTGCATGTCTAATTGTTGATTTTGTCTTGAATTTTGTTTAGAATTGGTTCCCAGATTTTCTTACACAGAGGTTTGTCAGTAAGAGGAATGCCAATATATTTGGAGGGAAACTGTTCCCTTTGAAAACCATGAATCCGGGTGATATTTCTCTGTATAACAATATTAGTGTCAAAGAAGAAAACTTTTGACTTGTTTTGGTTTACCTCTATGCCTGCTGCCACAGTGGAATCGTTTAAGATATCTTTGATTTCCCTTGCATCCCTAACTATGGGTACACCCTGCAGCATAGTATCATCCACAAATTGTTGATGAGTGTTAGCCTCTCCATCCAAGGTGAGCTTGATCCCCTGAATTCTACCTTCAACGTTTTCCAATTTGATTACCCTACCAAGCCCTTCCATCATGAGGACAAAGAGGAAGGGAGAGAGTGGATCACCTTGTCTGAGCCCTCTAAAGGGTATAAAAGTGTTAGAGGGAGCTCCATTAAGCAGAATGGAGAAATTGGTCGAGGTGACTAATGCCATAACCCATCTTATCCAATTTTGGTTAAATCCATATCCTTTTAGAATGGCTCTAATGTAAGACTAGTTAAGTTCATCATATGCCTTCAGAAGGTCCAATTGAATGATCTTACATGCTTGCTTGTTTCTTTTGAGAGAGTGTACCACCTCATGTGCTTGGATGATGTTGTTGAGAATCTTTCTTCCTTCCACATAGCCTGTTTTCTCTTCTGAGATGAGCGAAGGTAGCAGTGGCTTGAGTCAGTTTGCTATCACTTTGGAGATGATTTTATACACCACATTACATAAGGTGATGGGCCTAAACCCATTTGGAGTAATGGAATTATCATTTTTGGGGATTAAGGCTATAAAGGTTGCATTCAAAGCTTTTAGAACCTTTTTGTGTCGTCTTGAGTATTCCACCACCTCTAGGATGTCCTGTTTGATGGTATCCCAATAGGGTTTGAAGAAATCAACATTGAAACCATATGGCCCTGATCCTTTTCCATTTTGCATTTCCTTGATCACCTCATTGACTTCCTCTTCTGAGACTAGCCTCTTGAGATTGTGGTTTTCCTCACTAGTGGCCAACTTGGGAATGTGTTAGGTGATATTATCAATGAACCTAGATCTGTCTTCCATATGCTCCTTTGCAATGTCAGAGAAGTGTTGTACTAGGGTTGATTCCATGTCCTTGTGTGTGACAAGCTCCATACCTTGAGATTCCTTTAGCTTTGTGATTTTGTTATGTGCCCATTAGGCCATAGTGGATGTGTGGAAGAACTTAGTGTTCCTTTCTCCCTCTTTGATCCATTGAATTCTGGATTTCTATCTCCAAAATCTTTCCTCTTGAAGGCAACGCTCCTTCGATTCTTCCTGTAGAGAATCAGTTAGGTTCTGTCTTTCCTCATTGAAGCCCTCCATGATGTTGATCTGATTGAGTTCCTGGAGTTTTTGTTCAGTACTTATTCTAGCATTGATGATATCTCCAAATTATTTTTTGTTCCAATCCTTAAGTTTGGATTTAATGTGTTTCAATCTCTACTGGAGCATGTACATCTTGTTACCATGAATATCTAAATCCTCCTTCCACCAGTTGGCAATGTTACTAGTGAAATTGGGGTGAGAGAGCCATGCATTTTCGAATCTAAAAGGCCTAGTCCTCGGAGTGCCCATAAAGGAAGTTTCTAGCTGTACGGCCCAATGATCTGAGGCTCCAAAGGACAGAATGGATGCTGTGATGGTTGATCCTGTGAGGATTGGATCCTCAAAAATGATAAACCTATCCAGTTTTGACGCCACTTGGGAAACCCCTTCTCTTTTTTTGTTCCAAGTGAAGGTTCCACTTATAGTCTCAGTATCCACCAGTCCCATGTTCATGAGGAAATATTGGAAGGCTTCAGAGTCTATACCAAGCTATCTAGTGCATCCTTTTTTTTCCGAGAGAGATCTTATCATATTGAAGTCACCTACAAATATCCAGGGTATATTGGGATAACGTGCTTTGAGACCTTCCAAGGAGGTGAGCAGCTTGAGTTTATTAGCTTGCTGTTGAGGGCCATATACATTAGTTATCATGTAAGTATCCTTGTCACCTATGGGACTACACACCAAAGAAATATAGTTCCTGGACGCTTCAACATCTAGGATTCCCAATTTTTGTGGATCCCACAACATGAGAATCCCAACTGCTGATTTATTAGCGTTCACTTCCAAATAATCATACTTGATTAACCATTTATTATGAATTTCCCTTATTTTATCCATAGAACATTTTGTCTCCTGAATAAAGACCATATCTGATTTTACTTCTTTTATTCTATTGCTAAGATTTATGCTATTTGTTGGTAAGATTAATCAATAGTTTCCCACATTCAGTTAACAGTTCATTCTATCTTTTCCTTCCTGAGTTTTTTGGAGATAGAGTCTACGGGTTATCCATCATTTTGACCCCACTCTGCTCTTAGGTTTCGTGGCTTCTCTTGACACTAGTTCCCTTTGATTGTGTGCTCCATAGAAAGAGTTGTTGGACTCGATCATAATCTTCTTTTGGTAATGAGTCCACTCCTTTGTTCTTTCCTTGTTCCAGAAATTGTTCTAGATCTAGATTTTCCCTATCTAGAATCTCCTATAGTTCATGATCCTCTATACTTACCTCACATGGGGTCATCTCATGGTCCTTTCCGATCTCCATACAGCTCTGTACGTCCTCTGTTTGCTAGTTGTTTACTGGGATATCCTCTATTTCCGTTTCCATATCCTGCTCCCTTAGGACATTCTCCTTGATTGGGGTTGTCTCCACGTTTTCCTCCACTTCCTCCAGAATTTTGAAACTATTGTGTCTTGTCTACTTGTCTTTTTCTTGTCTCCTTATGTGATCTTTTACCCCCTTTCCCTTTGCCCCCAACCTTGGTAAAACCCTCATTATCTTTGTCCACAAAGGTTTTCTGATTACTTTCCACATTGCTTGTGGGGCAGTCTCTAAACAGATGGCCATGTTCATGACATTTGCGACATCTGAATGGTAGGTGCTCATAGTCTACCATTTGTACCCATTCCTCATCATATACTTCTAAGATTATTGCTTTCGGAAGGGCTCTAGATAGATCCATTTCCACACATATTCTGGTGAAAGAGGTATATTTACCTTTGAGAGTTTCCTTAGAAATTTTCAGAGAATGCCCCAGCATATTGCCTATAGTTTTCAAGGACTCTGGTTGCTAGTAGTCCAGAGGTAATGAATATAACCTAATCCAAACCAGTACAGATGTGAATGTTTCACGTTCTGGCACAAAATTCACCGTCCAAGGATGCATGTAGAGTCTTGCTTCAGCGTAGAAGTAAGGTCCCCCCTCAAACACTCTATCTTTTTCCTCTTGGCTTGCAAACACCACTGTGAAGAAGCCCTTAGAACCCAGATGCAAATGTATTTCTCCCTTGGGCTTCCAATGGCTCTTTATCCAGATGTATAAATCCCTCTCTATTGGCCATAACCCCATGAACTTGCAGATGATCGCATGTTCTGTCATATGGTCTCTGTGCACTTGAATCGCTAGATCACTTAAAATGACCCTAGGGATGATGCTTGATTTGGGTTTGTAGACTCCCGTAGTTTTCGAATGAGGCATTTTTCTGTTGCTACTTTCCTTCTCCCTTTCTTGACTCAATTTCTATTGTTTTTCTTCCTGATTCTGGATCTCATTTCTTCCCACTATTTCATTGCCTCTTATTTCTGAAATATTTTCCATCGGTGTTATGAACTGCTCGCCTCCTGCCTCCTTGTTCTCCTTGCATGATGACTTGACTGTAGGAGGGAGTGGTGCTCCCCCCTGCATGACCCGCCATAGAACCCTAAAACCAAACTCGACACCAACTTCAAACCTTTCTCAAGCTGCAGAGCTCAAGTTTTTAATTTCATTTGTGGACGTGTAATTCAAAAAGATGAATAGGCTTGGCCTAAGCAAGTCACTCTTCACGGCTAGTCAACGCCCTCGCTCAGGTTGGAGCACAAGAGCTCACGGTCTTTACGAGTCCGACTTTACCAACCAGCCACCTCCACCGAATTTCTACGTTGATAATAAGTTATTATTGTTGGTTTATTGTATTAAAAATGTACATCATATTGTAAAATAATCAAAATATTTTAGAAATATGATGAATATAAATGAAGCTATTTGTTTGAATTCATTCATATTTATTACATTTCTAAAATATTTTTAAATCTAAATTTATTTATTCTTTTAAAAAAAACACATTATATTGATTTTATAGATTTCAAAATATACACCATTTCAATTATATTAAATTCACAATATTTTGGAATTTAATATACATATTGAAATCAATAATTTAATATTATTTACATCTATCAAATTTCCAAATATTTTGAAAATATAGATCTAATTTATGATCATATCGAAAATCCATATACTCTTATCAAATCCACACCATGCATGTCAGTTTTATTTTACACAAGAATTAGCTTTTTCAATGTATTTTTTATATATTTATTATTTTCAGACCATTTTTTTTTTAATTTCAAAAACAAATATTTACCATCATAAAACCTTTTAAACACCTTGCAGAGCATTGAATTGATGTGAAATTATTTGATTTTCCTTTTGTTTTTATTAGTTTATTTATTTATTTTATTTATAAAAAAATAGAAATCACATCAACTAGAGTGTCTCCTTTTTGGTTGAAACTTAATAAAAGAAATGTGAAAATAACAAATTAAATTCTAACGAAAAAAAACAAAAAATATGTATGCACGTCACACGAAAAAACTTTTTTGAATTCGAATGAGTTCTAATCAAATGTGCAATAGTGAGAGAAATCTACGAAACAATTAAATAGTTAATAACCACCAAAAACTAAATTAATTAGTTAAAAAGACGAAGAATAGAAAATGATTAAATTGAAATATTATGATTCATTTATTCAAAAGCCTTATATTTATATGTATAGTTCGTTTTTCAAAAAACCACTTAAAATAACTCTATCGAAATATTTAGATAGGAAGGATAACTCATCCACATAGTCAACCTTAACAAGTAAGTTCTTTTAAATATTTCTATAAAACACTGACTTGTGGGAAAAATTCCATAGATAAAACTCCCCATTAATTAATAGTAGAAAAAATAATGTCTAAGTGTTTTCATGAAATTGAAAATTGTCTCGTGCTAATGGCTTGGTGAAAATGTTTCTCTTGGTTCAAAGACTTATAAAAATGTAGACAGTTGTTTCTAAGGTTAATTATCTTGCAAACGAAATGATGGTGAGTGTCATTTTGATTACTTTTGTGATGAAACACATGTTCTTAGATAGTGCAATTGCTAAACAATTGTTAGAAAACATGGCAAATGACTCCTTCTTTACATGTCCAAGACCACTTAAGAGTCTTTTCAACCATACGGCATGACAGGTTTACTAGTATAACTGTTACATATTCTTCTTTAGCTAGAGAGTTTATGATAATGGGTAATTTCTAGATGCACATGAGATTAAACTTGTACACATATGGAATTCATAACCGAATATGTTTTCATGATCATCAATTTTGCATGAAAATCAATTTGTGGATCCAACACCATATTTTATTGGGGAGTGGAATACATTCAATACTATAATGTACTTGCAATGTACCTTAAAATTAGTTTACCAAACTTACAATGAGTCTTTAGGAGGCTCCATGAATCTAGAAATTAAATTTGCTCCATACATGACATTAGGATTGGTATTTGTAAGATATATGAGGCTACTTACAAGTCACTTGTACAGAGTAGGGTTAACTATTGATTTTTTATCTTCTTTAATTAAATTTAAATTTGTACCTATTGCAATTGGTGCACATACTATTTTTCCTTTATCCATTCTAAACCATTTCAAAATACTAGTGGCATATGTTTATGGACAAATAAATGTACCGTATGAAAATTAGTCAAACTCAATTCCAAGAAAAGAATTCTTAAGAGGAAGGCTAGTCATTTCAATTGGTTCTCATGGCTACTTTGAGATCGTCCAACATTGAATCTCATGTGAATATCATATCATTAACATAAAGGAAAAAAATGAGAATGTTACATTGCTCATCTATTTTTGTGTAAAGTGTGGGTTGATTACTACTTCTCTTGAATCCATTTTTGAGCATATATGAGTGAATGTGATTGTATCAAGTTTGTGGGGCTTTCTCTATGTCATACAATGTTTTTTTCATCCTATAGATTTTTTTATCTAGATCCCCAACTTGAAATCTTGGTGGTTGATTCACAAAATTCCTCTCCTAAAAATCCATTCAAAAAATATTCTTGAACATCCATTAGATAAATAATCCCACCTTTTTGGGATACAATTGCAAAAAATGCTCTAGGTATATCTAACCATGGCTACTAGAAAAAAGCTTTCTTGGTTGAGAAAACCCTTTTGTAATTATTCTAGCTTTATGTTTTCCAACTTTCCCTTTCTCATTAAATTTTGCTTTACAAAAACATTTTATTCCAATGTTTTCTTTCCTTGCTAACATATCTAAAAACTTGCATGTGTGGTTCTTCTTAATTGCATCTGTTTCATTATTCATGGCTTGAACCCACTATTCTTCATTGCATACTTCTACAAAGGAAATTGGATGATATGGTAACAAAGAAAAGTGTGCTTCCTGAGCCACATTATCATGTTGTGCATAAATTTCTATCAAGCTTCTCATTTTCTAGCTCCTTAGAGAGATTATTCTAGGATTTGAATAAATGTTGAAAGAAGGATTCTGAATTGTCTGTCTTTCTTGTCTTCACGGTTCTCTTTATACCTACTACATTGGAATTATTGATGTTGGATATTTCTTGCTTATATCATTTATCTCTTCATATTATTGTATAAATAAAATATATCTTTCAATTGTTTCACTGACTATATCATCCAATGATTGGTCTTATTTTAATTTAAAGTACTTCCTTACTATAACATTTTTGCTATTAGTATTTTGCAATCTATATACTTTAGACTACTCACTAAGCCAATAAATATTAATTTTTCACTTCCATCATTGTGATTCTTTCTAAATCCTTTTGGAACATGTCCAAAAGTCACACAACAACTAAAAAAATTAGATGACACAGTGAATTCCATGCCACACCTAGTTTCTCTAGGAACATTTCTAGTCACACTATTGGCTAGGTATGGATTCAATTTATGAAATGAAAAAGAAATAAACTCTTCCAAAAAAATATTTGATAAATATTTAGCGTTGAGAATAATGATGGCTATATTCATTATGGTATTGTTCTTCCTTTCAACTACCCAATTTTTCCTTGGAGTGTACCTTGTTGTAGAATTCCTTGTTATTCCTTTCTACCTAGAAAATGCTACAAATTCTAATCAAAATAAACGCCTTCATATGGTATTAGTACCTTAATGTAATTTCTACTCTATTTCTCTATCATGGTTTTGAATTTTTTAGCATTTTGAAGTGTTTGTTTTTTCTTCCTGAAAAAATATATCTTGGTCATTTACCTAAAATCATAAATTATTGTTAGGAAATAAAAATCACCTCCTCTTGTCTATATTTTCATTGGACCACAAATATGTATTTGTAATAGTTGTTCCTTGTTTTTGTATGAAGCAAGTGCTGGAAAAATATCTCGATGGTCTTTAGCTAGGTTGTAGCCCTCAAAATAGTTGTCCTAAACATTTCTCATGAGAAGATACTCTAACCATAAATTTATTCTGTAAAATACTAAGGCTATCAAAGGGTAAATGAGTCATCTCTAAGGTGTTATGACTAATACTCATCTAGGCATTGAAGATTTTATGCATACAGTTGTTACTCATTAAGATTCTTGATTAATAATGGAGACATTCTATTTTGTTAATTTGTATTTTTGCAATGAGTCTCATAATAGGTGGCTGGTATAAAATGGTACATTTGGCACCTTTCAATATCACTTCACAACCATTTTTACCTCACTTCCTTACACTCATCATATTATGTTTGAGACTAGGTATATAACAGACATTTGAAATGTTCTTCTTTTCATTTTGTTTTGTCAAAACAAATATTATTCATTTTCCTTGAATAGTTACTATATAATCTGATGCAGGGTCCCCCGCATATAACCATACTTAGCCAAACTGATACCATGGTATGATCCGGATTTAAACAAGAATGAAATAAATTACAGAGATAACCATAAATACAAATATGCAGTGGAAATAATACTTCATTTCATTTCTGTAAAATACTGAAATATGCTTACAAACAGAAATGGAAAGAAATAGTTAGGGTGATGGTAGCTTATCTCTGAGAAGAGATGTGGTGGCTACATGCATCTGAACTTTTCTGAACTATGTTACAATGAGGCTCGAAGGCCTATTTATTGTTGAGAAACAATGGAGAACCCTTCACATTCCGAAACCTAACCCTAGAAGATGAAACACCAAATTGTGGGCCCTGTTTTGGATAAGTTGGTACATCAACTTCCTGGGGTCGTGAATTGGTCATATTATCTCCATTTGACGGGCATAATAGCCTGTTGGAAAGATCTCTCCGAGGACTACAATGAAAAAGATGATTTTTTTATAGAAAAGTCATTGGTGGTAGATTTCCCAAAAATGTCGTTTAGGGCCTCAAAACGGATCCAGAAGTTTAGGACCCGAAACACTGCTAAAAATAGTAAACTGTGCTATAATTAAGGAAACTGAAAAATTGAAAGAGACAATTGTCAGGGTCCAAATGGGATAGGTGGGTGGCCACCAACATCCACCTTCATCATTCCTGTCCCCTTAGGAAGCAATGGTCCCCATTCCGTTGAGTTCCTCCTTGAGATGAAGAAGCTTCTGCTAAGATATTCTACAATCTCTGATGTGTCCAGAAATGGTGGGAAGCACGGTCGACGACAATCCATATTGAACACTCGGTGCAAGCGAAGGAATGAAGGAATGTTGTGCTAAAATCATTGTTGCCCGTAGCCTTGGTACTGGTGTAAAGACCATGTCGGAGTGGTCGGAGTTTCTGATGGGTTCTAGTAAGACGTTCTCTCTGCAGATGTAACCAAACTTTGTTGCCCACCTGAAACTTGTGTGGTACCCCTGTGGGTGAGGAGAAGTGGTTCCTGTGTTCTACGATGACCATATCCCTTTGCTGCTACTGCTGGATGGAGGAACCCTTTGCGGGGGTCATGGATGTAGCAATGATCTTCCCTTTACTTTGGGAGCGAACCAAATAGGAAATAAATTTCCTAGTCTGGGAGATGATCTTGTTGCCTTTCTTAGCAGAGATCAAAGAGGTGGTGGTAGGTGGGGCTATCTTCAGTATCCTGTATAATGAATTATCCAAAGAAATAATGACAACGCGAGGCCTTGACTCATACACAGTATGTTGCTTCCACAAGTATGGTTGGCCTAATAGTACATCACGAACATCCAGAGGTGTAACATCACACAATACCTCGTCTGTGAAGGACTTGATGCTATAGGGAAGGTGTCACTGCTGACAAACTTTGAGATCTCATCCTTCATGAAGCCACCCAATACTGTATGTTTGCGGGTGTGGTGTAGTCGGTAGGCCCAACCACTTCACGACCTCTGCTAAAATAAGGTTCTTCTGGCTCCCATTATCAACAATGAATTGCAGCGGTGAACTCTTCACCCACATTTGTGAGTGGAAAAGGCGCTCCCCCTCCTCTGGGTCTTCAGGCTCATTCTTCTAAATCTTGGTGGTGGCAACAATGGCACTGGGCTCCGCATCAATGATCTACTTCCCTTTGTCATTCCCCTTGTGGGGTTCTGGCTCAGGGTCGGAACATGCATCTGATTCGAAAGCCTTCAACTCGGCCACCAGCGACTGCTTGGTCCGACACTCACTTGTGTTATGAG
>APFE030553261.1:104712-145744 GCA_000404065.3 Pinus taeda
GTGTAACAGGTGGAGATAGTGCTGGATACTTGTGAGAAGTATTGACTATTGTAATGTTACATGTTCTCAATCATTAATATATAGATAATGTGGGGTTTTCAGCTGTAAGCTTTCCGTGGGTTACATACTGTGTTAATGTGTGCATGCTCTTGATGTTTTATTGTTATTGATGCTTCTATATTGATGATCAACGTAGAGGAGCTTATGTATTGTGTATGTATTCCGCAATAGTACATGATCAGGATAATCTCCATTGAATATGTGTTTATTATTCAAAATTTCTACAATATACACAAAGATGCAACGGAAATAATACTTCATTTCATTAATGGAAAACACTAAAATATGCTTATAACCGGAAATAGAAATAAACCAGCTAGGGCGATGGTAGCTTATCTCTGAGAAGAGACGTGGCGGCTACATGCCTCTGAACTGTTTTGAACCATGTTACAATGAGGCTCGAAGGCCTATTTATTGTTGAGAAATAATGGAAAACCCTTCACATTCCAAAACCTAACCCTAGAAGATGAAACGCCAAATTGTGAGCCCCGTTTTGGGTAAGTTGGTACATCAACTTCCCTAGGTCGTGAATTGGTCGTATTATCTCCGTTTGACGTGCATGATACCCCATTGGAAAGATCTCTCCAAGGACTAAGATGAAAAAGATGATTTAAAAAAAAAAAATCATTGGCAGTAGATTTCCTAAAAAACGTCATTTAGGGCCTCAAAACGGCTCCAGAAGTTTAGGACCCAAAAAACTGCTAAACATAGTAAACTGTGCTATAATTAAGGAAACTGAAAAATTGAAAGGGACAGTTGTGGGGGTGCAAATGGGATAGGTGGGTGGCCACCAACATCCACCTGGATCATGTTAACACCTACACATACCCACAATGTGCATTTAACACAATGATGCATCCACAACTATCCCAGGTGTCTGACTCTACAATGGAGTCAAACCTTTGGACAATAAATGGTCAAGTGGCCCTCTTATAAGTTCCTTTGCATCAAAACATCAATCACCCCACCTAAAACATCTATCAGGAATATATGAACCCTTATAAGCCTTCTTTATACTCTTTTATTAAAGGTTGTCCAAAACCTTCCTTTCGGGACTTCACAACCCTTTCGAAATGAATTGCCGCAAACATACTCTTTCTTCGCCTCCCTTATGGTTTCACACAGATTTCAAGGTTTAAACCTATATCTCAATCACTATCAGCTACCGGGACTTCCACATTCTTAATACATATGCACCCTCCCTTCTCCGACTCGGATCTCTGACTATCAGAGTGATAACACATGCTTTACGTTAAAAGGCCCGCACCATATAACTATCGGAAATATTAACTATTTGCGAATACAAAGGAAATTCCCCTTCGAACTGCATACTCTGGATTTCAAAAAGTATATACCTTCAACTATACTCTCACCGGGTCTGCCTCCAATACACTACCTTCATGCTCTCCGATAGCCCGACCTCCCACTACGCTGAACTCCAATGGGTCCAAGCTTTGATATTCCGATAATCGCTATCAGATATCACTCGTCCACCCATATCTGACTCCTTCCACTTCAAACCTCTGACTATCTGATCGCCAATCAGGTTTTTCAGTGATATTGCCACATTGCTCGTTGGAGTATCGTTGGGTTTGTAATCACCATCGCTTGCACCTCTGAAATGTGATTGTGATTTCAATCATAACAGTTGATCTTTGAAGATCCAACGACTACTGAGTATCAATTCTGGACTTCTCATCTCATCCCTTTTACTTGGAAAGTTACATTGTTTCTTCAATTTCGTGGTGATTTGGCTTCTTCAAAGGTTCTAGCATTCTACTCATTCACAGCTCGCTCTTCCTTTTGGGCTTAAACTCCTCACTCTCCTTTGATCTCTGTCCTCCTTACAGAGCTCTAATGGATTCAATGATCCATTTCGATTCTTATGAATCACGTTCCTCTTTCTCTGCTTCTGCATCCTTTAGAATTCTGCTTGCAACCTACAGAGCCTACGAATTCATTGTAAATCACTCATGAAACACTTCTTAAACAAATTGTCACACATAGGAACCAATCTTGCATATATTAATTTAAAGGCAAAGATTACATTCGAGACACTTTGGTCTCTCTCACACACATACACAGGCCAGATTCTACTATTGGTGGCCTCTTCCTGTTGCCCATAGGCTTACATATATTTATATGGAAACATTGGATTAGATCGTTGAAGGGTCCAATAAATCCTCTAACAAAAGCCTAAAGCTCTACATGCATACATATGTATGTGGCATATTTTATCTACTCCATCTTTTTCTCTGTTTTAAAATATAAAAGTCTCTTTATTAGCTCAATGGTCCACATCTACTCTAATTAATTCATAAAAACTCTCTCTTGCTCCTAGAGAGTTGGATTTGACTTCTACCACTCATGTTCTCATTTTTTATTTTTATTTTGAGAGAATTTACATATTCTCCCATTATCTAATTAAATCACTTAAAATCCTAAATATTACGTTGACTTGAGACTTAGGAAACTAATTACCCTAAAATGCATGACCCCCTATGTCTACTATTTACAATGATTTTCCTTGGGCTAAATGCTCCTACATCAGACTCCCAAAGTAGAAAATATTCATTATCTCATAATCATGTGTCTTTTGGTCTTGGTCTTCCTGGATCCCATACTTTGTTCTGTAACTGTCTAGATGCTTTGCTTATTTTCTTCTACTGCAATTATGTTGTCTTTTGCTCCATTTTCTTATTACTGTCAATTAGCTTCAAAATCTGATTGATCATCCTTCTTGCTGCTACGGTTTTCCTCCATTTGAATTGCTGCATCATCAACTGCCATATTTCTTCAATTTCTATGTCCAGCATGTCTTTGGGTTGGTCCATCTTCTGCTTCATATTTCCTTGTTCCAGGTTGTTGCTACTGTCTTCTACGCTGGCTTTGCTTGCTTCCATTGTAGACTTTGCCTCCACTTTTCCTTGCTTGCTATGTTGACTCCTATGCTGACTCCTTCTTGGCTTGCTTCCCTTTTTTCTTTACTTGCTACCTCTTTATCATCCTTACCCTCCTTCATGATTAAATCATGATTGTTCGGCATTCTTTCTAGCAATTTAACTTCTCTGCTCCATGGATTGAATTATTCCACTGAATCTCCTTCTTTCACCTTTATTTGGTTGTTCACTTCTGCCAAATCTCCTCCAACATTTGCAACAAAACCTACACACTCAAAACACTTGTTAAAATAAAAAACATAAGGATGTTGTGCCTTATTTCCCTTTGGCAACAATTTAGTTTGTTGCTCTATTTTCTCCTTCTCTTCTATTAGAACATCAGTATGTTGATTCGAATTCTCAGTAGAATTCATGAGACTGTGCATTAGTCTCTCTTTGACACCACCTGTTCTAATGATGTCTTCCTGCTTGGGTTCACAATAGTGAACTTTTCCTCTGTTAGCCTGCTGCTGGTTATCTTTGCCTTGAAATTGTTTGATTCCTACCACCTCTTTACCATCTTCAAACAACCTCCACTGAATTTCTTTGATCACATACTCATACTCATTCATGCTTTTTAATGAACTTGCAAACAAATTATTGCATATTCCTGTCTCCATGGCTACTTGAGACACATATTCTTCTTCAAAAACTGTAACTACAACTTCTGTTCTACCATCAGGTTCTCTCATCAGTTTCTCCAATAGTTTAATTTCCTCTTCACACTTAGCAAGCACTTCATCACAATGCTCTCTTCTTCCAACTTCATCCTTCACATGTTGTGTTACAGTATTAAAATACTGTCTTCTTTTCACCCTTTTAATCTCAAGGTCTTTCTACTATAGTAAATCACTACTTCCCTCATTGAAGAGGTCTTCTCCATTATACTCTATTATCCTAGAGTACTCCTCCGAACTTTCGACATCTTCAAAAGACTATCCATCCTCTTCAAAACATTCCTTTGTTAGTGATCCTTTTCCCAAGGTTAAATCCTTTACATAGGGTTCCTCCTTATTAACATCTTTCAGTAGATGTCTTTCTTCTCTACTGTCTATCTCAACAGTTTCCATGGCTATATCCAATGTGCCTATCATCATAGTGAATTGATGATCCTTTACTATGTTTTCAACTAACACAGTATATTCCTCAAGTTTGCATTCAATCCCTTGTTGTTTATCTCCTCTGAAGATATCTTCAAATGGTTATTTTTCTCCTGCAATATCTGCCATCATACACAAACTATCAGTTTTAAAAATATAAGACCCTATGGTATCACTTGATGGTTCAACCATCATATCTCCTTGCTATTCTAACTCATTCATATGATTTAGAAATCCTTTGATAGTCTCTTCTGCAATCTCCTCAAGCTCTTCACTTGGCTGCTTGACATCCTTCTCCAACTGTATATGATATCTATCTATCTCATCCTTTTCTAGAACAGAATTTTGATTCTGCTGGTCTTCTTCCTTCTTCATGATAATATCATCCAATTGTCCTTCACCTGCATACACACATAAATTGTCAGTTTTAAAATCATTAGACCCTTTGACCTCACTTGAAGTTTCTGTCTTCAACTCTCCCAGAATTTATCCTTGTTCTGGTTCACAAATGGATTCTTCCATTTCTAACTCAACTTCCTTGAGTTTTCCCTTCAGTCACTTCACTTGCATTTGTTGTAGCCTTCTCTGCATCTCATGCCATTCCACTCACTTCTTCCTTAAGACCCAACCTAGTCTCTAGCTTTCCTCAAGCATCCTCCTTAATGCATTGAGTTGTTCTTTTAATTCATCAAATTCTTTGTCAATTTCTTCTTGACTCATCCTCTTGCCATTCGCCTTGGCATCCTCTTTCTTATATCCTCTGTTGTGGCTTCTCTCTGAACCTCTGCTATGACTATCATCAGTCATATTCTTCTCTTCTTTCCTCATGAGCTCCTTTGCAAAAATCCTTTGCAACAGCTAGTTCTCCTGGCTGCAATGTTACCTCACTAAGCTCTACTCACTCAGTATTTTGGTAAGCATGGGTCCTCTATTTGGAACCTACTCTTCTTGAGCAACACCTTTCCTCCTTCTAGACTTCTGCAATCTCCCACTTCCTCTTGAGAACACTTCAACTATCCTCTCTGTCCAATATCTTGTTGGATTCTTTAGGTTCACTACCACTTCTTCTTCAGAGTATTCTCCTTACTCTGTCTTCAAGGACTCATGTTGTTCTTCTCTCACAACTTCCCTTGTTGTCACCTATCCATTAGTATAAAAACACACATTCTTAATTGGAAATAGAACATAACATATTACCACACCTTCATGAACTCAATATGATCTTGCTTCACCATTCTTCTACACCTTGAATGGCTTGTCTTCTGGTTGGTTTCCAAGTCTTCTTTCATTCAGAACTTGCATTAAGAAATCTTGATTTTTCTTTCCTTTAAGGAATTCTTTATTCCTGTTTACTCCAAGCCTCTGCTAGAATGCTACAATCTTTTGTTGGCATTATGGCACAAGTGTTGTCCTTGATGGCAACTCACTCTGGTGACAAATCATAGTTCAGGCTCTTAGAATGAAGGAAAAGATATATACGCAGGTTCAACTTGACGAAGCCACGCATATACGCGGGTTAGACATTGAAAAGGTGCGTATGTGTATACACGCACTTTCACGCAAGAAAAAATGCATACATGTGGGAGAACTTATTTTTGGTCCGTGGTATTTAGTCCCTGGTATTTGAACCTATGGTTTTGGGCCATGGTATCTCGTCAGAAGTGTTGATCCCAAGTATTGGGTCCATGGTATTGATTAGTTATGGTTTTGGACCGTGGTATTGTGAAAGGCCTAAGACTATAAAAGAGGAAGGAGATCATTTGGCAAAATATAAGCTGAATGATTGAATATCTGAAAAAGCGCTAGATCTGGAATACTAGTGATTGGGTTATGGTATAAATCTAGATCTGAATGAAGAAGGAACCTGAGCGCAAGGAGAAAGATATGTTCTATTGATGGGTCAAAATCTTAAGGCTTGAATAATAGTATCTTTGTATGATTTTGATCTATTATATGTGACGCATGCTTGATCTATAAATCTGGTAATCTGGATGAACTAATCTTTGAATGAGTGAATTATCCTTTATAGATCTGTATGCAGGTTTAGTGAAGCGAAGGCGTGTATACACGCTGGTTCTGTAAATAAAAACAATGTATACATAGGTTGGTCCAAACACAGAAGTGTATGCACGCAGGTTTCTGGTTGTTGAAATAGCGTACATCTATTGAATTATGTTCTAGCTGCTTCTGTTTATTTCTATAGTGATTTGGGTTCAAAATGGGTGTGTGGATACTGTTACAATGTTCTGGATATAGCTGTCAGAGAAGTGTCTATTTGATTCAGTTTTAAGTGGTAAAAAGGAGATTGTTGATGATTGATTGTTGTTCATGGATCCAGTTTGAAAATTTATGAAACGTGATCCCTGGAAGAAAAGAGAAGGTTGTAGCCTCCTGCAGGTAGTAGCCTACGTATTAGTATTCCAACTAGTATAAGAGCTAAGGGGGTTGTAGCTCCCTTCCAGGAGAAGCTGGAGAACGAGAGAGGGTTGTAGCTCTCTGCAGGTAGCAGCCTGCGTACTGGTAAAGGACTGCACCAATATAGAATCATTGTAAAAAGAAGTTTCTAATTAAAAAGGAGATAGAGATGAATTGCAGCAGGTGGTTTTCACCCACATTGGGTTTCCACCTTATATCTTGTGTTCTTGTGTGTGATTGTATTCTACTCTGTTTTATTGTTCTTAGTTACTGTTTATATGGTTCTGATGCACATATTAATGATCAACATCTGTAGAATAAATTAAATTATAAGTTTGCATGGTATACGTGGGTTTCCTTATCTGTAGTTGCATATATATGCGGTTTTCTCTAACTGAAGTAGCGTATATGTTCTGGGTTTGAAAAAGAAAATATTGACTAGATAATACTGATTCACCCCCCCCTATCAGTATTATTTCCAACATCTTTTAGAACTTCAAAGTTCCCTCTTACAGATTATAAATCTACTCTGATTACAAACTTCTACTCTCATATCACTAATGATGCAGCTTCCCTGGCATATAACAATACTTAGCCAAACTGATACTAGGGTAGCACCCAAACATACCCATAGTGTGCATTTAACACAATGATGCATCCACAACTGTCCCAAGTGTCTGACTCTACAATGGAGTCAAACCTTCAAACCATAAATGGTCAAGTGGCCCTCTTATAAGTTCCTTTGCATCCGAACTTCAATCACCCTACCTGAAACCTATATCAGGATTATATGAACCCTTATAAGCCTTATTTATACTCTTTTATTAAAGGTTGTCTCAAACCTTCCTTTTAGGACTTTACAACCCTTTCTAAAGGAAATTCTGCAAACATACTCTTCCTCCACCTTACTTACGGTTTCGCACAGATTCCAAGGTTAAAACCTCTATCGCAATCGCTATTGACTAACGAGACTTCCACAGTCTTAACACATATGCACCATACCCCTTCTCCAACTCCAATCTCTGACTATCAGAGCGAGAACACATGCTTTACGTTAAAATGCTGACACCATATAACTATCGGAAATATTAACTATTCGGGAATACAAAGGAAATTACCCTCTGAACTGCATACTCTGGATTTCAAAAATTATATACCTACAACTATAATTTCTTCGGGTTCGCCTCCTCTATGCTGCCTTTGCGCTCTTCGATAGCTCAATGTCCTATTGCGCTAAACTCTAATGGGTCTGAGCTCCGACATTCTGATAATCGCTATCGAATATCGCTCACCGACTTGTATCTGACGCCTTTCGCTTCCAACCTCCGACTATCTAATCACCGATCGGGTTTGTCGGGGATATCGCCACATCACTCGTCAGAGTATCGTTGGGTTTGTAATCGTTGTCGCTTGCACCTCTAAAATGTGATTGTGATTTCAATCGTAACCGTTGATCTTTGAAGATCCAATGGCTACTGAGTATCAATTCTGGACTTCCCAGCTCGTCCCTTTTACTTGGAAAGTTATGTTGTTTCTTCAATTTCTCGGTGATTTGGATTCTTTAAAGGTTCCAAACTTCTGCTCATTCATAGCTCGCTCTTCCTTCTGGGATTAAACTCCTCACTCTCCTTTGATCTCTGTCCTTCTTGCAGAGCTCTAATGGATTCAATGATCCATTTCGGTTCTTCTGAATCGTGTTCCTCTTTCTCTGCTTCTGCGTCCTTCAAAATTCTACCTGCAACCTGCAAAGCCTACAAATTCATAGTAAATCACTCATGAAATACTTATTAAACATACTTTCATAGACAGGAACCAATCTTGCATATATTAATATAAAGGGACAGATTACATTCAAGACACTTCAGTCTCGTTCACACACATACACAGGCTAGGTTCTACTATTGGTGGCCTCTTTTTGTTGCCCATAGGCTTACATATATTTATATGGAAACATTGGATCAGATCATTGAAGGGTCTGATCAATCCTCTAAGAAAAACCTAAAGCTCTACATGCATGCATATATATGTGGCAGATTTTATCTACTCCATCTTTTTCTCTGTTTTAAAATAGAAAAGTCTCCTTATCAACTCAATGGTTGATATCTACTCGAATTAATTCTTAAAAACTCTCTCTTGCTCCTAGAGATTTGGATTTGACTTCTACCACTCCTATTCTCATTTTTTTTTATTTTGAGAGCATTTACATATTCTCCCATTATCTAGTTAAATCACTTAAAAGCCTAAATATTACATTGACTTGAGACTTAGGAAACTAATTACCCTAAAATGCATGACCCCCTATGTCTACTATTTACAATGATTTTCCTTGGGCTTAATGCTCGTGCATCACAATCATATTCTTATTTTACTTTAGTTATAAATGAATTATGTAAACTTCAGAACAATATTTTTTTACCTGTCATGTGATTATTCCACCCACTATCTAGGAACTAGAGATCATTATTATTGCGTTCTTTGGGTACTTGACATGAAAGGAACATGGATTAAAATATACATTGATTATTGTTTATACATTAGCTTTTCATTTTTTTATGTTAGGCCTATATTTTTTTATATTCACTTTCATTTTACTTCAATCACTTTCATAATCATGAAAAGTCTTGCAGTAATAGCACTATATTTTTTACTTGTTAGTCATCCTTAACTAATTGTAATATATGCTTCTTGTTCTTTGGTTATAAGGGAAATTATGTGACTATCTTGTCTATTTTGATGCTAACCCATCTCTTACCTGAGAGATCTCTTCTATATTTTTTCTTCTATTTCTTCTACCTCTTCCTTTATTAATAAAGGCCTAAAACTAAAACATGATTTCTAAAGAGTTGCTAGCTTTTTCTAATCTTATATCATGTGTCTATAATAAATTACCTTGTGAGGCTTTTTATAGACAGCTACAATACATTACTAGACTCATCTATGACACTACAAGTATATCAATTTTTTCAAGAAGTCTCCCCAATATCTTTTCAAACCTCCTAATCTAAAATTTATTTCCCATATGCTCAAATATGACTGACAATGTTCTTGACCTATGCGATAAAATAATCTACAAAGTATAAACTCTTGATACAGAGGGTTTCAAAATGTGCTTGTAATTTTTCATTCTTTTACTTTTTTTGTTCTTTGGTAGATTGTACTAAGAGTATCCCATGCCTACATGGTATGATAATCTACTGAAGTCAAGTAAGAAAAATTGAATCTTCTATCCTTTCCAGATAAGCCATAATTTGTTTGGATCTTTCTTTATTTTTTCAACAATAAGTTGTCTCTGTGCATTTTTCTTTGCTCGTAAGGTTTCCTAATCTAGTTAGGTGAACCCATTTGGTACATTATACCAACATTATTTTGAACAAAATAAATTATTCATTTTGACATACAAGAGGGCATAATTCATACATGTCATAATTAGGAAACGTGTGTGCCATTAACTACATATGTATGCCATCAATTCTTCCCTTTATTAATTTATCATGAGACTCTATTGAACTTCTTACTCTCTTTAAATCAAATATTAGATAACCCCTTAAATTTAGATTCTCTCACTTTCTTTGAATCAGATAACCCCTTAAATTTAGATTCCATTTTTTTTGTAGTTCCCTTAACTTAACATACCCAACTTTATTTCTTCAACATGCACCCTTATTTTTATTTTTTTTAATTCCTCTCTTGTAATTTTACTAAGCACCCCTTTTCCTTTTCAAAATTTATTTTTTTCATTTTTCCATAAAAAATAAATTAGCTTCATTTTTATTATAACCATATATGGACATAAATATATCTTCCTTAATTTTATAAAAATCTATGAATAACTCAAAACCTTATTAACAAGTCTATTTTTAAATATTCTCAATACATGGTTCTTAACAATGGCAAAACCTTTGACGATTACAATTAATACACACCTTTGTTTCATTTTTTAAAACAAATCTTCACAATTTACTTAAATTAGTGTATTATGATGCTTAAGTAAAATATTTCTCAGTACATTTTAATACCCACTTTCTTGCCACATGTAGCACATCTAGTAATGGCTTTAATGACTTGGGTGAGTAGCGGCGAATTTCTAAGATTTTCTCAAATGATACTTCATTTAATATAGAATTGGGTGGCTATACCTTATGGTGATTAATTCCTTCCTGCCACGTGGCTATAGTAGTAGTAATCTTCCAACCGCACTATAGTGAGGTGTGGCACCATCGAACACTTTCTTTTCACCAATACTTATGTTCACAGACTACGCATAACATTCGTACTTAGTTTATTTTTCATTACCAAGTATTATATTTGTCCTTTATACAGATGAAAACCCATACACATTCATCATCAACAACATTATACAGAAGAAATGCAAAATAGTATAAAGGGAGGGGCAACTCCCTGCAATATGAGCCTACCCAAATTTCAATATATATAATTTTGCACTTTGACAAAGTATAAGCTAAATCTTGGGAAACCCCAAATTTACACTTAGCCAAATTTCCAACTCCGTCATGTCATTTTCCCAACTCGGGCACGCCTCATTGTAACCATGTCACCTCAC
This sequence comes from Pinus taeda, assembly GCA_000404065.3. Lineage (NCBI taxonomy): Eukaryota > Viridiplantae > Streptophyta > Pinopsida > Pinales > Pinaceae > Pinus > Pinus taeda. The sequence continues at coordinate 115,788 of APFE030553261.1, forward strand.
TCGGGTGCCCTCCGCATGAGTCACACCTCCATTTCACCAAACCGACACTCTTTCGTTTCGTCATGCACAACGCACCCTACCTGGGTCGTCATCCACACATTCATCGTGTCAACCCAACACTTCACCAAACTCTTGTGTCAACCAATTCGACTTCGTGCATGGCACGTCCACCCAATCACTCCTTCCGCACTTAGTCGTGTCAACCGAATCACCTCCATGCACGGAGCGCCCACCCAGGTTGCCTGTTCAGCACGTCGGTTGGTCGTTCAGCGGGTGGCCTACCCAACTCATTGAAATTTGCAGCTCGCAGTTCCGTCAAATTTCCCGTCATGCAGGCACATAACTTGCACCACCCATGGTTATCCTGACACCTTGCCATTCGACTTCTCCACCCAAATCCTTCACACTTTCGCCTTCACCTTTGGCTCTATGTCCAAGTGTTGACACATTGGTTGATCAACTGATGCCTTTTTCCATCCCACCACATGCCCATATATATCGTTTGGTGGGCAAGTCAAGCCACTCGACCGACTCATGTCTTTCACCTAGCCAACCTGTCATACTTTGCAACATTTTCCTGAGAGGGGGTTGGCTCGTCCCAACTCGTGGGTGACTGACCCCTCCGCACACCCATAACAAACCTTTGGTTAGTTGGCCTATGGGTCGAGCCCAGCTCACCTTCCTATAAGCTCACTGCCAAACCTTCGCACATCACTTTGCTCGTGTTCTCTCACCCATTTAGCCACAGCTCATCCATCTCTTTGCTTGGTGAGTTGCCCTGCTCGTCGCACAGACCGTAGGTCCTTACATCCTCCCCCACTTGAAATCATTGTCGTCCTCGACAATATCTTGTCCCGATAACAATTTTCCACCAAGAAAACCATCACATCCTTGATTCATGATATCAACCAGTCCATACACTGTAAATATCCCCGCAACATATGAAAAACGACTATCTCCACCATGTGTCATCTTGTCGTGAATTTTCGTCAGGATACTTCAAAAAAATAGCTAATCCAACTATTGCACTCAAACCATAAGAATGCACGTCCTTATGCCATCATTAGTCTTTTCTCAGACTCTGTCACACCTTGGACTCACCAAGAATCTATCCATGCTCAAGTCCATGGAAACTCCATCCCATCTGCAACATGTCATGATGCTAATCCCAAGCCATTCCTACATCATTTGTCATACCTGCTTAACTTGTTTAAAGGACTCACTGCCATGAGCAACTAACAATGAGCCCCATATTCTAATTCATCTAAGAAGATGTGGAGGGAGTAGAGCCTGAAGGCTCACCCTCACTAATCAGCTCAATCCACTTGTTTAGATATTCTATCTCCATCCTCTGTAGATATGCAACCCAATCCTCCTCCTGGACATTCGGCCTCATATAAAGCTCATCGTCATCGTCATCCTCAACTTCCTCCAGACTCCTAGGTAAATCCAAGATACTATCAGATAGTGTCCTGATAACTAATGACTATTCTGTGAGCGCAGTAGACAACCGCTTACACACCTCATTCATCTGCTTCTCGTCCTCCATTTGCATCACTGCCAACTTACACTTGGGTCTCGTCACACCAATGGTTGGAACACCAATGGGTACATCTTCGCCCACATCGTAAACGTACAGCTTCTTCAAATGTGGAACAATCATCGCATCATATTGTTTCAAGAATTCCATACCGAACACAGCTTCATAGTCATCAATCTACACTATAGTTAAGTCGACTTTCCCGGTCCACTCACCAAGTGTTGTGTCCACTCTTTCACCTACACCAATTAGGGAATTAGGAGGAGAATTCAGTGTCTTCATCTGTGCTTTCATTAGTACAAAATTCGGCCCAATCCTCCTCATAAAATCCTCACTCATGAAGTTGTGAGTAGCCCCACAATCCACCATAGTGAGTATATCCACACTCCGAATATTCATCTGAACATACTCCAAGCTGTTCCTTTCTGGATCTCTTTGAGAGATCGCTTTTGTAGTAGCTATAGCTCCAAGAATCTGCATCACCCCCATAGAAGTTTCTTCTTTCTTCGCATTAAATTATGCCACCGTAGCCACTTTTGGTTTGGAAGGACAATTCCTCACCATATGGGATTCCTCACATATCCAACACTTCAATGGTTTCTTCATCTTCGACTTATCATCTGATTTTGAAGCATCATCTTTCTTCTCCTTTGACTTATCGAACTTCTTCTTTTTCTCATCAGAAGTTTCGTCATAATGCTCCACCAAATGATCCACAGTAACAAAAACCTCTTCAAGTGTCTTAATCTTCTGCCTCTTCACTTCATTGCGTGCCCAAGGTTTCAGCCCAATGATAAAGTTTAACACCGTGTCCATCTCTGCCATGTCCAGAAGTTCCAAAACTACAATTGCAAATTCCCGTTGATATGCCTGCAGACTTCCCGTTTGCTTAATATACTTTATATTCATCCTTGCTTCCCATGTTTCATCCTAAGGACTGAAGTGGGTCTGCAAATCCTTCTTCATGTCATCCGATGAAGTGATGTCATCAGCACTACCACTAGTAATCTGATCCATCCTCCTTCGCCACCATATCTTAACATCCTTCATCAAGAATTGAGCAGCCACTTTCACTTTAGTATCCTCATTAGGTAAAACCAAGTGTTACAGGTATTGCTCCATATCCCATAGAAAGTTACCAAGAGCCTTTGCACTTCTTGTACCATCATAAGATTCCCATTCCTTGACATTCACATGAGCCACTCATCCACCTGAGTTATGTCTCACGACATTCTTCAACACTACTATCTCATCCTTTGCTTCATCAAGAGATTTCTGCAAGTTCAATATTTCTGCCAAACCTTGGTCTCTTGCCCTCCCAATCTCCTTAACTTCCTCTTCAAGTTGTGTATACTTAAAGTTAGTATACTCATATCGGGTCTGGAGTTCATCGAATTCCTCTCTCATCTTCGCATTGCCTTCTTGATCTTTAATGATCTTGGCCACTCTCGGTGTCCAAAAAGAATCCAATTCTTTCATCCATTCTAATACCCCGTTTATGAAATCCTCGGTTGCATTGTGGCTAGATTCACCCACAACATGAGATTCACCTGCTATCTCTACCATGAGCTTCCTCCTTTGTGATCTAGTATAGACCATCTACTAGATTTCCTGCAAACTGAATCAGCTCTTAATTAATGATCAACTTCTTTCACCTACACTTTTTGATTCAGTTACGACACCACTATCACTTCACCAAGTTTCCTGCAAAACTTGGACCAGCTCTGATACCAATTGTCATGCCCCTATAGTAGCGGTAATCTTCAAACCACACTATAGCGAGGTGCGGCACCACTGAACACTTTCTTTTCACCAATATTTATGTTCATGGACTATGCCTAACATTCGTACTTAGTTTATTTTTCATTACCAAGTATTATATTTATCCTTTATATAGATGAAAACCCATACACATTCATCATCAAACACCTTGATTCATCGGAGAGTGAAGACACTAACAAGGAAAATTTGTGGAAGATAGAGGAGAACCAACTAATTATTCTATCAACCGCTCCTGATCAAGGAGGATGACGAAAAGTAGATAAGAAGAAAGGTAGAAAAGGGCAATTATCTTCACTTAGACCCAAGTTGATTTAATGTTTTTTGCTTTTTGTTTTTGTGGGCACCACTTTTTTACTAGTTCCGCCATATGCTTTTTATTGATGCTACAACATGTAAATTTTTTTTCTCAAATAAAATTATGATTTTTCCTTGCAAAAAAATTAGCTAAACACCTTCTTCAAATATACCTTTATAATGTGGTTTAGTAGATTCACTACTCCACTTTGTCAAATTGTAACACCACATAAATAAAAAATAAATATAATATATTTTAATTATTCTATAGTACTATTTTATTTTTATATGCCCAATTATATTTAGTGCATAAATGCAACATGTTTTAATATTCTATATTTTTAAATAAAATATTATTTAATTATTAATATATTATCTAACATAGAAAAATAAGTACATCACTAATAATAAAAATAATTTAGATAACATAAAAATAAAAATTTATTAATTCATAATAAAAATATATTTATTTTTAAATTTTAATAAAAACTTTTATCTTTAATTTATACATAATTAAAATATCATATAACATTACACTCACATTGATAACATATAAATACTCTTAAAGATAAAACTCACCTACTGCTAATATATTTAATTAACAATAATTAAATATAAAATGGTTGCATACTATATATTATAATTACTGCCAGGGCTAACTAGCGTGCTATAGCGCACTAAATGCAAGTTTACAGGCGTTTTGGATAGTGCAATAACATACACACCATTTAGGCACGCATCTGCATTATCGCTCATGCGTTAGTGTTATCACACTATCCAAGACACATGTAGACGAGCATTTAATACCCGATAGCAAGCTCGTTAGCCCTTGCCATAAAAAAGTGCAGTGCAGGCAAAAATGATGAACCGGGCTTTGGTTACACAACTTTGAAGAAAAGTATGTCCAACCGTTCGTGATTCTTTCCCAACCCTTTTTGGTCAAAATATAATTGATAGCTAGGTAGACTTGGAGATGTCTGTGCATTCAACACTTATGTCTATTTATGTATCCATATGAAACATTAAAACTATCTTATGCTCATATATGAAACATTAAAACCATCTTATATTCATATATATTAGATTGGTTCCCATTTTTAATTAAGCATCCGAATAATGTTCACTCTACATTCAATTAGAAAATAACAAATGGGTTATACATGTTGAGGGCTTTGCTGAAAGAGCTTTGGCGAAGAGTAATAACTCTATAGAAATGAAAAGACACTATCGTTTTCGTAGATTTTAATGAGGATGTAATATTATTATATTCATTTCTTATTATTTAAGATAAAAAGTTTATAATTTAGATTTTTTCAAGATTTATGGAGACAAACAAATTCAGAAAATTAGAAATTGAGACCAATAAATATATTATTTTTATTGAAAATATGGACGGTTTACATTATTTTTTAAATTATGTTTAAATACATGAAAGAGTGGGATGCTAAACTAATCTATAACATATTGGTTTAAAGATAATAAAAATTATGTTATTTTCTCTCTAGGTCTATTAAAAATTGTACTTACCTTTAATAATAGTGTATCCATTACTAACAACATTAACATATATATGCCTCTTTCATCATGGCTTTGGATGAGGTGGAGAAATATAAATATGGGGCATTCTCCGAATACATGCGAAATATCATCACAAATGTGTTAAATTTGTTAGGAACAAGAAGAAAAATGTCAAAAATTGTGACATCTAAAGATGCACAGAATGGGGAGAAGGGGAATAGCCATTTTGGATAACAAAGGAGTGATAATTTAATGACACTATAAATTAAATGAATGAAATTTGAATTACAAATTTCGTTATTGTAATTTCAATTTTAGGCTGTGTATGTTAATAAAAATAATTTATTTAAATTTATGTCAAACTTAATTAATAACAATTAAATTAGAAAATTTCACCAAGTTTAATAATATTTTTAGTCCTAAATATACTCGTTAAATGACATCATTGGAAACAAAGAGGACTATCTATTATCTTTATGTTGATTTTGACTAAATATGTGAAGGATTAATTGTTAGATAAACTTGATCTTATGGTTGAGTTGAGGTTATGTCAACATTTATGATTAACAGTTGTGGTTTTGGGCACCTAGTATTGGTGACTCATGGCATTGAGCTCATGGTATTACATGTAGTTGAAGCCCTTAAAAGGCTTCTGTATTTTCCATTCTAGAGAGCCATGGTTGAGGCCTGAGAGCTTAAGTGGTTGGCCAGGCTTGGCTGTGTTTTAGCCAAGGACAATAATAGATCTATTGTTGGTCTGTTTTTTCCCCAATTGGGGTTTTCTAGACAATCATGGTGTACATGGATTGAATGTGTTTCTGGATTGTTATATTTATTTATCTTGAACCCTAACAAGTGTTATCAGAGCTCTAGTTGGCAAGGGCCCTAGCTAGTTGTCCGAAATGTTCCCATCAACTAAGTAGTGGGGCTAGTTGAAGCAATAGCTGGTTGCACAAACTAGTAGTGTCCATTGAGTGAGGGTTGGATACGGAGTAAGAAGAAAATGAAGTGTGAAGGCTTTGCCAAGGCCTAGTTCGATGAGGAGCAATAAGAAAATGAAGTCTAAAGCCTTTGCCAAGTCCTGGAATATTTTTTGGAAGTTTAAATTAAATTTTGAGGTCGTGGTGGAGACGCGCACTCTAGAATAAAACGCCCTGCTAAAGATATCGATGAAAGACAAGGAAGCCCTATGGCCTAGTGCTTGTCGAGTAGAACCACAGTGCTGCCCCTATGTGTGAAGGGACCTGCGTGCTGTCCAAGGAAGCCCTCTGGCTCATTGTTTGTCGAGAAAAACCGCCTGCGTGTGAAGGGAACCACTGCCCAGTCCAGCATGCTGCCAAGGAAGCCTGTTCTCTCCTATTTCCATCTGTTGAGCAAGAAGTCCTGCTCTGCGTATGCCAGGTATGTTCTCTACATGTTAAACGACTGCTGCGTAGATCCTGTCTGCGTATGCGTGACACTAGAGGCCTATATTTTATGCGCAGACTAGTGAGGATTTGTCAAGGAGGGGCATGGACATGGTGATCTGGTTTGCACTATTTTTGCTGGCAGTGCTGGACGAAATCATGTGGGAAATTTCCCTGTGGAAGAAGTATCCTTGGGTCCACGATGGCGAGGGGAGGAGCATGGGCATGGAAATATAATTTGCACCATTTCTGCCAACTTATTTGATTAGGGTATAACTGATAGCCCGCCCGCACTCTCCCTTTATTTGATTTCCTCATAACCGAAGGATGAGGAGGCGTTCAGTAGAAGTGTGTCTTTGTCATTGTGGAGTTCGAAAAAATTTTATATTTTTTTTTAATAAAAAGTTAGTTACAAGAGAAGGGTTAAATAGTGGGATAGGAGTTTTGCAGGGTGAAATGGATGGTTAAGCTTGCAGCAGTTCAAGTTGTGTGTGGGTCAAGATAGCAACAAAATAAAAATAAAATGAAAATTTTCATGTGAATGGGTATGTGAGTGTATGACCTGGTAAGGCATGCTTACCCTAGTAATCACTGGTAAATTCTGAATGTCCACTTGGGTGATATGGGGATGCCTGTGATGGTATGATGAAGTATGCTTAACTAGGACAACTTGTGAGATTATCAAATACCTAATATTGACTAGGTAGGGCTTGAAGGTGAGTGGTGGCTGGCTCACTTGGCAGATTTGGCTAGATTTGGCCAAGGCAAACCCAAAGTAAATTTTAAAGGGGGGATTGTTAGATAAAGTTGACCCTATGGTGGAGTTGAGGTTATGTCAACAGTTATAGTTAATAATTGTGGTTTTGGGCACCTAGTATTGGTGACTCATAGTATTGAGCTCATTGTATTACATGTAGTTGAAGCCCTTAAAAGGCTTGTGTATTCTCCATTGTAGGGAGCCATGGTTGAGAGGTGAAAGCTCAAGTTGTTGGTCAACTTGGTTGTGTTTTAGCCAAGGACAATAATAGATCTATTGTTGGTTGGTTTTTTCCCCAATTGGGGTTTTCTTGACAATCATGGTGTACATGGTTTGAATGTGTGTTTCTTGATTGTTATATTTATTTCTATTGAACCCTAACATTAATGAATTTTTGAGAGATTATTTAATTCTTAATTATGTGTTTTGCTTCCATTATTTATTATATTAGTGGGGATGCCATGAATGACATATTAGATGATTGAGACCTACCAATGAGCCCAAACAATAATTATATGAGATAAGAAAACTATAATGATAAGAAAAATACAATGCGCTACAAATGGAATAAAATGATTTTTAATCAACATGTTAGATATTATTAAACCAATGGAATAAGTGAACTAGATAATTAAATATGGCATTATTTCCTTGTGTTTTCTAAATTTTTATTATTTTCTCTTCAATTTTGACAGTGAAAAACTAATTTATAATTAATTTCACTAATAATCTCCAAGCTTCATTACAATTTACATTCATAGCTTGTGGCTAATTGTTTTTGTTTTTGTGTTTTACAAATGAAAGAGTGAAGGAAAAAATAAATAGGAAAAGGAATTTAGGCAAGTGCAAAATGAAAATAGAAGGAAACAAATGGAATTATGGTTAATGTGGACTTCAAAAACATGAAATATGTAAACTATAAGTGACTTTGATTCCCATACTGACATTAATGAACAATGGCCATAACGCTAAATTCAAGCGGGGATTTACAAACACAATATGTCTAAGATATTTTTTGAAGTTGTTAAATGGCACAAAAAAATTATGCATACTTCGATATGATGTAAATATGTTTATATAAATATCAATTGTGTAAGGGATATCATTAAAGGGTATGTCTTATCAATAAATAGGTAAGAGTAAACTAAAATATAATTGATTTTAGTGACTAGATGCGAAAGTAAAGTTTTTTGTTATGAAGTAATAAACAACTAACTAATGAGGTGTTAAAACTGAAGACATTGATAAGTTATTAAAAATATGTCTTTTCTTTTGTCATTCTATGATTGTCTATCACAAATGACAAGTGATTTGAAAATTTCATATTTTTGAAAGTATTTTTAAATCACCATTTTATGATAAGTTTGAACTCCTCAAAAGTGATGGGAGGATTCAATTTTGACCCATGTTCGTTGCCCTCAAATAATAGTGCACTTCAACTATTAAATTGTTCTATTTTTTTTTAGCATCTTTTGGAGTGAATTTTGAATGAAATTTGGAAAATATTTTTAGAATCATAAATTTAAGTTGTGTAATCTATTGAATCCCAATGCTCAAGGGCTTTTTAGTATAATCAATACATTTATATGCTTAAAAAGAATTCTAAACAAGAAGAAATCACAATCTCGCTCAAAATTGTATTCTCAAATTTTGATGAAAAATGAAAAATATCTTATGGTTAGAGCATGTCTTAAATAATTCTTTGTGGTTCAAAATACTAAGTCGTTGTCTAACTATTTTACATATCAAAGGTTTTTGCCATATTTGGAAGAACAATTGTTAGTGCCATTATGATTTAATATGTGCTTTTGAATCCTTAAATGGATTAAGTGCTTTGAAAAACTTACAGATCACTTTGATTGTGCAAGTATCATAGCTCAAGCCTATGATTTAGATGAATTCAACCATCATAACTCAAGCCTATGATTTCAATAAATTCATGATAGGTTTCGATAAATTTAATTGCAAAATAGGCCCAAACATATTGCAAAAGATAGAATAGTTATACTACAAGTAAAACTAACACACAAAAATAAATTTGTATATATTTTCTTTACGAACAAAGATTTTATATATATTATTAAATACACATTAATATTATTATCTACAAAATATTTGCATTTAATAATATATATAATGGCTTATGAATATGAAATAAATATTTTTTTAAAGCAAAGTGAACCAACCACCTAGTACGTAATTAAAAAAAATTAAATCTTTAAATGAGTTATATTAATTTTAACAAATAAAAGAAATATACATATAACAATTATAATGTTAATTTATATTACACAATATATCATGACAATTTTTATTTGGTTAAGAGGTTATTTTTCTAGGATTTAAAGAAATAGGTTAACAACTGAAGACCCAAAGACATGTGGCCATAGTGAAATCCTTACCCCTTAAGGATTACTAGTGAATAATTCTAAATGGCATAGTTTTCCTTGAATAAAAGTGCTAAGTTAGCTTCCATTCACAAATAACATCACTAATGATTATCCCTAATTCTAATTTGACAATTCAATTATGGTACATTTTCCCACTCAACTAAATAAAACAAAACAAAATAAATAATAAATTATATAACTATCCCTATAGACTCTTCCTATTGGAATTGGGCACTTTAATCATTTTGCTAATTAATATTTTTAATAAGATGGTCAAAATTGAAAGATATTGATATATTCTCGTTGTAACCACTACATTAATAAATTAAATTCACATCAGTAATTTTCTTATATATCTATACCTTTCTGGCTTCCTTCTTTCTTGAACTGATCTTCTCATGCCCAGAGTTTGTGGCTCTTCATCTTCTGATTCCTTCTCTGTTGTAGAGTCTGATTCTTCCTCCTTTAGCTCAAAATCTATCTTCTGAGGTTCTTTCGGTTGGAATTCATGTTTAATAACATCTTTCACCTCTTTGAACACCACATCTCAGTTGTACACAACCTTCCTTATTACTGGGTTCCAAAGTTTATAACCCTCTAAACCATCCTTTTACCTAATAAAGATGCACTTTTCAAATTTACTATACAACTTGGTTCGTTTCTCCTTTGGAACAAATACATATGCATCACATCCAAATACCCTTAGATGTGAAAGAGAGGGTTTCTTACTTGTCCATACCTCTTTTGGAGTCTTATCCTCAAATGTTGATGAATGTGATCTATTGACAAGGTAACATGCTGTGTCCACCACCTCTACCTAGAATTCTTGTCTTAGCCTCGCACCACTGAGCATGCTTCTTGCCCTTTCCATAAACGTTTTGTTCATTCTTTCTGAAACTCCATTTTGCTGAGGTGTATATGGAGTAGTCTTCTGTCGTGATATACCATAGTTGTTACAAAATTATTCAAATTCCTTACTGCAAAACTCTCCACCATTATCTGTCCTCAGCACCTTTATCTTCTTCTTTGTCTAGTTATCCACGAGAGCCTTAAATTCTTTAAACCTGTCAAATAATATATATTTCTTCTTAAGGAAATATATCCATGTATTCCTTGAGAAGTCATCTATAAATGATACATAGTACACAGACCTACCTAGTAATGGAACCTTCACAGGTCCAAAAACATCATTTTGCACAAGCTCTAATATATGTTTTTCCCTCTTACCACTAGATGGGAAACTAACCCGATTCTGCTTCCCATGTACACAATTTTCACAGAAATCAAAATCCGAAGAGGTATTACTCTTACCTTCTACCATACCTTTAACGTGAAGTATTCAAAGGCCCTTCTACCCAATATGTCCAAGCCTTTGATGCCACAACATGGTCTTCTCTCTAGAGACCACTATATTTTCTGCTCCACTTTCAGGAACCACAAAACTGTTGCACCCATCAACAATAGTGCTACCTTGCAACTTGTACAAAGTTCCAATCTAAACTTCTTGCATCAATACCAGTGCTCTCCAAACCATCTTGCAGACATCCTTCTCAAACACTATTTTTACACCTATGTCATCTAGCTTTCTTACAGAAATTAGATTTCTAGCCAATGTAGGAATATGTAGAACACTCGAAAGTGTTCTAACCCTTCCACCTTGCAACTTCAAGTTTACTTTTCTGCGACCGATGATTCTAGCCTTCCTATCCCATAAGAAGACATCACCACCATTGTATTTCTCATACTCGTAGAACCACTCTCTATGGGGAGTGAAGTGAAAGGATGCACCTAACTCAATCAACCATGCCTCATGATCTACATGTGTACTTGAAGAAGGCAAGTACACATCCCCACCTTCATCTGAGGTGGTTTTCACCTCTGTAGAAGGAGCATCATCAGATCCCTTTCCTTTGTCAGGAGCTTTAGATTTACAGTCCCTTTTCTAGTACCCTTCCCTTTTGCATTTCGAGCACACCACCTTTATAGGTTTTCCTTGAGATTTACATCTCCCTCTAGATTTAGATTTCCCACTCAATGACTTATTTTTTATCCTGTTCTGGGACTGTCCTCGTACAAACAAGGCATCACCATTCTGGCTCTCTATATTTTTCCGTCTCATCTCTTCCGTCAACAACAATGAGACTATTTCATCAAATTACAAGGCAGTTGCATTGCTACCTATTGGAATAACTAGACTATCCCATGAGTTTGGTAGAGAACACAACAAACTAATGCACTTATCTTCATATGAAATTTTGATATCAATAGATGGTAACTAACTTACCACCATATTAAACACATTCAGATGCTTTGTCACCGAGTCTCCATCTTTCATCCTCAAGTTATACATCTTTTTCCATAGGAATAGTTATTCAGCAGAGACTTAGCCTGGTACAAAGTCCCTAATTTGTCCCAAAAAACCTTCGTCGTAGCTTCCCCTCATACTTTCAGCAATATTGAATCTGAGGCACACAATCATATTGTGCTCTTTGCCTTCCGATCCCACTTCTTCCATTCTTCATTAAACCCTCCCGTTGGTTTAATACTTGGATCTACCATGATCCACTGATCTTTATCCACCAACAGATCCTCGATATTGAGTTTCCACAACTCAAAACTCCAACCATTAAATTTCTCGATCTCTATCTTTCCACTGCTCGCCATCTCCTTTCACCACCAGAATCAATCCCGCAGATCTCCCACTAAACGGGGTCTAGCACAAGCCCGAGCGAAATCCCTCAACAACAAAGGCATCCCCTTGAAGCCAAAATAACTCTAATACCAAATGTAGGTTTTAAACCTGTACAAAAATTAACTGCATACGAATTCTGAAACATAGAAAATAAACAATGCGAGACCATAACACATAAAACACATACACACAGAGATTTTCCCCTAGATCCCAAAACTGGGACTACGAGCTTGATTTTTCATTATGTTCCTTTCAATGTTACAATACATGTTTATACAAGCCGAAGCATCCAATAGCATGGACTGAAAACCATTGTGTCCAAAACCATGGACCAAAAACCATTGCGTCAAAAACCATGTACAAAAATCATGCATAAAATGATAGGTAGGTCCGCCCAACCTAATATAGGGTCCAATAAATTTTCACAGGGCGTTGCCTCGGACCGCCTAGATGGGGGCTACCCACCCCCCTCAAACCCCCCATTATGCAATCGATGCAACGAAAGGGGGCTCCACCCCCCCTATAACCCTCTCATTCACTATGTCATCTAGTCGTGGAAAGAATAACACAACTGAGCAATGATAAGTCATTTCAGGTCTCATGATCCTGATCCAACATTGTGTCTAAAGGTACAGAAGATATTTCAAATCATATCATAACCATAACCCTTACAACATAAAATATACTTCAGATAGATGTATTCATGAAAAATCCTTTCACTGGCACACTTAACGCTTTGATCTTCTCCTCCTTATATAGTTATAGCCTTTCTTAATACCTCGAACCAAAACAACACTTAGAACCTATGGTATTCTTGGACAGGATCAAGTAACAATTATTCTGCTCAATATTGTGGGCTATTACCATGGTATGGACCCTTGGTATTCATTAATCTTAATTTTCCATCCCATACACACTTTTCTTCTTGTGAAAGTGCGTGCATATGTATACGCTCATTTTGTACTATAAACCCTCTTATATATGTTACTTGGACTAGGTGAAACAATGTATACAACTTAATAAAACTTAAGATATTCTTTTTCTTCAATTTCATGATTCTGATTTGTAATCCTTTGTTCCATCATCATATTATTTTGCGCCATTACCCTATTATCTTTGAATGGACCTGTTACAATGTGAGTTTCCCTTTATCAATTTTGAACTGACTTGTGTGTGGGTTGCCATCAAGCACAACCCATGTGTTATCACTAAGGTTTTTTCCTTAGAAGTTATCAAAGAAGGAATAGCCCAAGGTATCCAAAAACCAATATTTTAGGCTCAGGTTCTAGCCAACCTAAGTCCAGAGAGGGAACTCTCTTTAAGATTTAACTTTGTTTGAATAAGATTTCAGGCTAGTTCTTAATGTTGAGGGTTGTTTGTTTTGATTAAGTGGTGGAATTAAGAAGACAGATGGGTAGGGAAAATATTTAGGCCATTCGACTATGGAGTCAGTCAAGAAAGGCTTAACTAGATTTGATTTATCACTAAGGTAAGAGTTCACAGGGCAGACTAACACAACAAGAGCAAATCTGAAGGTTTCAATGAATGGAAAGTCCTAACTAGGGCCAAGGGAAATGAAGAATCCTTAACCAGGATTGGGATGAAGGAAAGAAGGATGGCCAGTAGCAAAGGGCAATGAAGAATCCTGTACTATGGTCAAAAGGGGGGATAAACCACGAAAGTAAGAGGGCAATTAAGAATCCCCAGACCGAGGTACTTTAGTAGAAAACATAAATAAAGAAAACAATTAAAACAGAGAGCACTTAAGCTAATTTTGATGATATCATTTCTTGTTTGCTTTTAAGATTTTATAAGAAACACATACGAATAATTCATGACATAAAGAGAAAATTAGATTTAAACATGAGAAAATGATACTTATTCGTTCCAACTGTGCACAAGAATCCATTGAAATGTCCTCTGCTTTATTTCATTTCCAGCAGAACTAGTCCAATATTGAGTACAAAGCTCCTTGGCTCAACTAATATGTCTATAGAAATGTATTTTAATCCACCCTAATTACTTCAACTTGTGAAGTATTTATACAAAATTTAATACAAAATATCTCATAACCATATGAGAATTATTCTAGGAAATAAAAAATATCTTCAACACGAAGATAGAGACAAATGGAAAACTGTTTGATTGCTATTCCTTTATTTGTGAATGTGCTGGCTACTGGAATTTGGATTTGGCTCTTGCAGTTGCATTGGTAGTTATGTGCTAGATTCACTCTTATATTTAAACTATGGATGCTCTTTACCTATGTTAGTTATTCCTAGATTACTTATTTTCATTCGGTAGTTATCTTTACCCTCTAGATTTACCATAGTAACTTTTAGTAAATTTGTCAAACTGGTCCAGCATTCACTATCTGGTAATTTTATTCTGATCATTTTCATGTATACTTCATTGGATTCTATATATTTGGAAAAATTGGGTTTGCTGGTGAACAAATGCTTGACTTCATGTTCTATGTAGAACAGATTCTCTAGGCCATCATAAAGTACCTTTCCTGTCCGTGATACTTTTACTCCTAGACTATTTATTCAATCTTCCAATGTAATCTTCTTGTGTCATTAATTTTTTATGTATGACTAGAGGACTAGGAAGTCTTTTTTCTCTCAAAATGCCATATTTTAACATGAAGCTGTCAATGTCTACCTGAATGCTCTGACACCTTTTCTCTAAATTAAGCATTAGGTTTCTTTTAGAGAGAACCTTTTTTTATCTCAATAATTGTTGTTGTTCTATCTTGGATCTCTAATTCATCCAGATGGTACCTATTTCTACTGTTAGAAAAATATATCGACTAATTTTCTTCCTCAGGCTTGTCTCCCAATTCTTTCTTTGTCTTTTGTATGGCTTCCATGGATATCTTGACTAATTTAGTTTGCTAAAAAATAATCTGAATGGAAGGCCAAATATCATTGATGGGATTAATATATTGGTCCATAGTATATCCTCGATGTCTCCCAATGGCTTTTCTAGATTCAAATCATTTTCAAGGATCCTTATTCTTTCTACCATCCTTTGGTTTTTTCGAGTCTCTTCTTTGTGCTGTATTTGTGCAAGTGAAGATCTAGTTTCTAGGCTTGTCAGTTGTTCTCTTAGTTTCTTGAGTTCGATGGCCTGGATGCTCATTTGTTCCATAGCCTTAAACAATTCATCTATCTTTTCTATTGTTATCCCTGTACTAGTCGATGTACCTACTACTAGCAATGTTGTTACTGTTGGAATCATTGGTGCCAAGGAAGCTACCAGGGTGGAGGGTACTGCTGTGGAAACTGTAGCTATTACAGACTGAGGAGTGGTGGCCAGCTCACTCTACTTGGATTGTATCAAATTCTCCAATTCTTTCTCAGTTTCCTTTAATTGATAATTGAACTTAAGGACTAGGTTCATAAGTTCTTTGTCCTTCTATTTTTCTAAAACTTCAATAGATTGAGGATGGTGAAGAGGAGGAATCTTGAGCTGCTTCTTCAGTGTAGCTATGTCATCATTTTCCTTCTTTATCAACTGTTCTACTGCTTTGACATCCTTGGGATCATGTCCCATCTCTATGACCAAATCTTCCAAAGTCTTTATTCTGGTGTCTATGGCCTGAGGAGAGTCCTTTTCCAATCGAAGCTGTGCAGATGTGTTATTTAGTGAGTTTTGTAGTTGATGGGCTGTGATTTCTTTATTGGTCAATGTGGAGTTGACCATTTCAGCTATTTCCTTATGTAGATCTATTTTATCAATTAGGTGAATATCCTTTGCCAAAAATTCAAAATCAGTTTTCGAATAGTCAGCCATTGATATTGGATGTTGCACAACTGGCTTAAGAAAGCTCATCTGCATTTTTCATTCCTTTATGTCAAAGGCTGACATCAGCCTTGTTTGGTTCATTGGAGCTAGTCTGAGATAATAAGCATAGGTTTGAGCCTTTAGTTTTTCATTCCTTGCCTTATCTTTGTACTTTCTTTGATATCCTTCCTCTGACTAGAAGGAGCCCTAAAGGAAGATACCTATGTGCTCTGTTGTCTTTATAGTACCTGGAACTGTGAGGTAGATGGTGTACCTTCTAAAGGGATAGTATGCACACTATTGGTTCTTTCTGCCACTATGTTTCCTATTGTTTCCTCGGTCTATTCCTATTCATAAAATGGGTTTAACCTTTGCCTCTTAGCATAGGTTTGATTAATAGGTATGGTGGAAGGAGTGGCCTCCTCTATGTCTCTTTTTGGACTTTTCTCCTCATTTAGAGGAGTCTACAAAATGGGGGGATTGCTCATATTTTGTTCAGTTTGATTGAGCTCCTCTGAAATCTCAGGTAGCTCTGAATCCTCTACCTAATCTGATGATCTTGGTTGGCTTGATGGCCCTGCTTGCTCCGAAGTCTGTACACTATCATCCTGTGACCGCCTTTGAGATGGAGTTTCTCGAGGCACCTGTACAAATAAATATTCATCAAGATTCCTATCTAAATCCATCAATACATTGTCAATGGCAGCCTATGTACTATCTTGATCTACTAATGTGTTTTCCACCCATGCAGATTGATTGGCATATTGTTTAATTTCTGGGTTCCTATGGTGGATGTAAGGATATGGCTTATTTTTATGTCTCCTATTACAAATAAAGTTGTGGGGATCATAGGTCCACATGAAACTCTGTTTTATTTTCAACCTTTGGAGGATTTCATCTGCATCCTTGCAGGATTTTCTATTGTTACAAATTAAAGGGCACATACGATGTTTTATTCTTAGTTGGTCCTTTTTCTTGGTTCTAAAAAAATGCACCTCATCTGAATTGATTATTTGTCTGTAGTACTCCAGAGCAAATAATCTCATGGGGAGGTACTTTGGCATTTTTTAAGGTGGTAACTCACATCCATAGATTCTGATTTTTGTATGGATTTGTTACAAGCACC
Source organism: Pinus taeda (assembly GCA_000404065.3). Taxonomy (NCBI): domain Eukaryota; kingdom Viridiplantae; phylum Streptophyta; class Pinopsida; order Pinales; family Pinaceae; genus Pinus; species Pinus taeda. The sequence continues at coordinate 133,082 of APFE030553261.1, forward strand.
AATCCCCTAATTTGTATTTCTTTGACAATTGTAGGATCCTCCTAATGTCTGCACTCATTCTCAGAGGAGAGCTTCCTAGCAACATGGTAACCATTGGGTGTACAAATAGATCAATGGAATCTGTATATGGGTAGGGAGAATTAGACTTGTGGAATAGAGGGGTCCAAAAGATGACAGATCTAGGATTCCCTTTGGTATCAAGTTTTTGGACAGAGAAGGGAAACTTATCATTTTTATAGTAAAGAAATAAATGGTACAGGACTGATGAATATTTGAAAACTTTCATTTTCCAATCTTAGAAACTGATCATGCATCTTATCTGAGATGAATTTTGCATAATCAAATTTGACTATGGGAGGCTGGCCAAGGGTAAAAATGTAGGAAAAGATGATATCATCTACATATTACTAGTGGTATAACCTAAAATGCATGATATAATTGATGTGATATCTTTGCCCAAATCAGAAAAGAAGGATGACATGTAAGGAGGGGGGTCCTTTGGCATGTATCTTTCTTCAGTAATGAAATTCTGGAGGATTTGAGTACTTCTGGATATAGATAGCTTGGAGAATTTGTCAAGCAAGTCAGCAATGGTAAGGGGGGTGAGGTTTTCACTAGGTTGTAATTGTAACATCTCATTTATGGATTCTGCAGTGATAGTGAATAGGAATTTCTGATTTGGAAACATTACAACTCTCATGATAGGGTCATAGTTTGCATGACAATAGTGAACAATCTTCAGGAAGACATGAACACCGCGGAATTGATATTTGGGTAGGTTTGATTCCTAGAGGCCTATCTTATCTGCATGGTTCAAGTAGTTATCTCGGTGTCTGCAATGCAATTTGAAAGGGGATTCTTCAGAGATGAGGTCTTTAATCTAAAAATCTTTGTCAGCCAGGGGAAGATGGTATAAATATCTGTGGGGGGTAGTAACTGGAATGACTTTTAAAGCAATTGGGGCATCCATCCTTGGTTATTATGGATTCAAGGATGGGGTTAAAGAATTTCATGGAAATATGGAAAAATTGGATTATCACAGAGTATCTCAGGACTATCATATAGCTTAACTTACTAAATTACTTAATTTTTAAAGCAATTTAGTTCATGTTTGGCATGAAAATAGGGTTTCTCAGTTGAAAATAGGGTAAATACCTAGTTTCAGTTGTGTGAATGGATTAATGGTACTGGTGCACTGTTCGTAGGGAGCGGATAGGTCTGTAATGGTAATCTGGAGTTCAGCGGCTTTGGGAGGTTGACGGTTGGTAGCTGGTTGACAGTTCGAACGTATTCTATGTTGGAATGGAGAATAGAAAGTTTTTTTTTCTTGGTAAAAAACAATAATAATGAGTATTTTTGGTCTATCTGCAAAGTCAATGATTTCGGCAAGTATAATTGAAAAGCGATAGTTGGCGCCAACTGACGGAGGTGACGTTTTATCATGTTGTGAAGGTGGTAAGTAGAGGTAGTAAGAAGAATCTACCACACCGCTTTTGGGGACTTGGCGCTATTGGGAGAGGTCTGCCTGATGCCATTCATTGGCTCACACATAGCGATGGGGTGAACAGTGAAACCACTCACAATTGGCAGGTAAAGGTCGGTATAAAAGGTTGCCCGATATGAGTGACAGCCGTTAGATTTGAAGGGGTCAGATCGTATGGTGATTGGGATGTGATTTGGTCGGGGAAATAATGGAGGTGCAAAGTGGGATTTTAATTGTGGGTTAGGGTGGGTTAATGACGTTGGGGGTGAGTTGATGGGAGGAAGGTTATTAATCAATCATGGTTTGATCAATTAATCCCTTTTTGTATGGCAGAGGGTTATGGCTCTTAATTAGTCACAAATCGACTAATTAATCCATCTAATTTATTTAATTTATATGGTTTATATTCCAAACCATCAAGGCGGGATATTATCATATGTGATTTAAATAAAATATACGGGAAAGGGGGTTTTCCTTTTGGAGTTAAATAAATTCAATAAAGATTAACGTTAATATGAAGCGAAAGCAGAAAGTAAATGTGCTAAGTATAATGTATTAATATTTATTTTAATATCCACATCTACACATCATTACTTAGGATAAATGCTTTTTTATGGGTTTTGTGGGAAAAAGGGGTTTTATCTAGGGTTAATTACTTTCCCTAGGTAAATGATGATTTCACACCTTAGGAAAAGGGGTTTTTTAGGGGAAAATGAATGAATTGAAGGGGGGAATTTTCATGAGGGGATTTTAGTGCTGAGAACCTATAAAGTATTGGGCGGAGGGTCCGGTCCCTCCAAAAGTCAGAGGAATGCTCTGAGCCCCTTTAACTTAAGGTTTTAGGTACTCTTTACTTTGCTTATGGGAAATTAGCAAAATTAAGGGTGAAATGAATGGGGAAATTAATCACTTGACTTTGTGTAAATATTTAATTATCATACACAATATTAGCAACTTGATGATGAAAGTAAATGATATGACTTTATCCAATCAATCACCATAATTCTGCAACCATCCAACTACTTATCCACCTACTCATCCCACTATTCTTTCTCCTCTTTATTAGGGTGCACTTAAACTGAAAAACCCTTATCAAAAATTTTCTTTTCTTTTAGAATATAAATCTATCTAAGTCTATGCTTATTACATCCAAGGGCTCAGATTAAATTGTTGAGCTCCTTTTATTCACTCTACCTAATCTAATTATCTGCCAAGATTAAATAGTTTGGTCAGATCTTATTCTTTATCTCTAAACATGAAATTCAAAGCATAGATTAACCAAGAGTAAACTATTTGGTTACCATGGATTGTGGCATAAACAATAATTTGCACACAATCATTATTGTACAAAAAGTAAATTAGCAGTGTCATTCGGACTTGCACACTTTCATGGTCTTTTTAATTTTCTTGGGGTTCATTTTTCATCTTTTTTTACCTTTTTTCATTTTTTTTGTGCTTTGATTTTTCTTTTAGGACATACCCTCTTTACATTTTTGTATTTTTATTTTTATTTTTTGAATATGGAAAACATTTGCAGAAAGAAAAGGTATGTACATATCACAGATTTGACCTTAACCATTCAAAAATTATGACTCCCATTGGTGTAGTAACCTAACAGTGGCTCCACTTAGGGATGGCATTTCCTAGTGAAATGTCAAGAACTAGCAAATCAATGGCCTTTTGAATTTCTTTGATTTTACTTTTTAGATTTCCTTTACCTTGCTACTTTATTGATATTTATTGATAGTAAAACGTTTTGAAGCTTAGAACCTTCTCTTCAGGCTTCAACTTTAAAATTTACCATCCAATCCAAACTAAACTTTGTGAAGGATATAATATGTACAAGCGATTGCAGATGAATAGTCTGGTTGATCCTTCTCTGAATATTATTGGGCTCAACCTGTGCTTCTTGGAGTAACTTCATCACTAGAGTTCCCAAAGAATATGGGAAGACAACTTCCATTCCATAGACTAGGTGATAGGGACTAGTGCCATTATATTTCTTTTTGGTCAGTCTATCTGCCCACAAAGTATTCACTAGTTTCTTATTCCAGGTCTTCTTATTATCTTCCAATATTTTTTTTATTATATTCATTAAGCTTTTATTGGATGATTCTGCAAGTCCATTTACCTGGGGATAGCAGGTTGTGGAATGGCCAAGGGTTATGTGATACTTGTTGCAAAAATCAATCATCCTTTTTTATTTCAAGGCTATAGCATTGTCTGTGATGATTTTGGTGGGACAACTGAATATGTCAAGAACTAGCAAATCAATGGCCTTTTGAATTTCTTTGATTTTACTTTTTAGATTTCCTTTACCTTGCTGCTTTATTGATATTTATTGATAGTAAAACGTTTTGAAGCTTAGAACCTTCTCTTCAGGCTTCAACTTCAAAATTTACCATCCAATCCAAACTAAACTTTGTGAAGGATATAATATGTACAAGCGATTGCAGATGAATAGTCTGGTTGATCCTTCTCTGAATATTATTGGGCTCAACCTGTGCTTCTTGGAGTAACTTCATCACTAGAGTTCCCAAAGAATATGGGAAGACAACTTCCATTCCATAGACTAGGTGATAGGGACTAGTGCCATTAGATTTCTTTTTGGTCAGTCTATCTGCCCACAAAGTATTCACTAGTTTCTTATTCCAGGTCTTCTTATTATCTTCCAATATTTTTTTTATTATATTCATTAAGCTTTTATTGGATGATTCTGCAAGTCCATTTACCTGGGGATAGCAGGTTGTGGAATGGCCAAGGGTTATGTGATACTTGTTGAAAAAATCAATCATCCTTTTTTATTTCAAGGCTATAGCATTGTCTGTGATGATTTTGGTGGGACAACTGAATCTGGACAAAATTTTGGCCTCAAGAAAACCTATTATGACAGTATCGGTGGTTTGTCTTGAAGATATGGCTTCTATCCATTTTGTAAAATAATCTATGGCAGTTAAGATCCATCTATGCTAGGTAGAGGAAGGGGGATGAATTTCACCAATGAAGTCAAGACCCCACTACTAAAATGGTGTTTAAGTTGATATAGGTTTCAAAGGTAATGGCAGTAATTTTCTTTTTCCTTCAAAAATTTGACATTTGTGGCATGAGGTTGCAAATTGTTTCACATCAGCAAACAGAGTGGTCTAGTAAAAACCAGCCCTCAAGATCTTATCAGCTATTGTCTTCCAATAAAAATGCCCCCCATAGTGACCTACATTAAATTCTTGCAATATTTTATCAGATTCCTCCTTTAATAAACAATTCAACAATATGCCTTCATGATTTTTCCAAAATAAGGCATTATCAATTATGCAAAACTTCAAAGATTTCATCTTTAAACACCTACTTTTAGTTCTGGATAGCTCTGGAGGAGCTTGAATAGTTTTTAGAACATATATTATGTCAGCATACTATGGTGAATCTTTAAAGGCTTGGCTGATCTATGGAGTCACCATCTCTTCTTTGTTATCCAGTTTTGCAATGAAGTTTATGTCTAGGGCTTGATAGTTTGATTCAACAATTAGCTTAGCTGATCCTTGACCTTTGATCAATTTGGTAGGTTTAATTTCTAAATCATACTCTAATATTGTAGCTATCCACTTTCCCATTTTTCCATCAAGTCCATTATGTGTTAAAATGTCTTTAACCACAGCATTGGGAACATAAGCTACTATATGGGAGTACAAAATATAAACTCTGAAATCTTTTATGGATTTAACCAAAGAAAAAGCTTGCTCTTCCATTATGTTATACTTTAAAGGTGCATCTCTCAAGGCTTTACTGAAGAAGGCTGTTGGCTGTTCAAAACCCTGATCATTTTTCTGTAGGAGGATTGCAGTAATGGTGTGTTCTGAAGAGAAAAAAATATGATAAATTCCCCATCAAACTTCGGACTGATGAGGATTGGCATTTGTGTTAAGGCTAACTTTATATCTTCAAATTAATTTTTAGCCTCTAGAGTCCATTTAACAGTTGAATCTCTCTTTAACATGTTGTTTAGTAATCTAATTAACTCAGCTAAATTAGAGATAAATCTCCTCAAAAAGTTTATCTTCCCTAGAAATTCTTGAAGTTCTTTGATATTCCTTGGATGTGGTATCTATAAAATAGATTCAATTCTTGTTGGGTTAATCCTGATACCCTTTATGGAGATAATGTGGCCTAAAATTTTCCCTTCTTCCGGCCCAAATAAAGATTTTTTAGGATTCAGAGAAATTCTATATTTCCTGCATTTAATAAAGACCTGACTAAGATGATCCAGGTGTTGTTGATCTGATTTAGAGAATACTGTGAGGTCATCAAGGTAAATTACCAAGAAGTCATGGATTTCTTTGGCAAAGGCTATTTCCATTGCTCTTTGAAAGGTGGCCCCTGCATTTTTCAACCCAAATGGCATTTTTACGTACATGAAAGTCCCCATGGAGTTGTGAATGCAATCTTTGCCTAATCATCTGCGTGGACTAGGATTTGGTTATAATCTGAGAACCCATCTAGAAATGAGATTCTAGAGGAACCTACTACCCTCTATAGTATGTGGTCCATTTTTGGAAGAGGATAGCTATCCTTAAGTGAAACTTTATTGAAATTCCTAAGGTCAACACACAACCTAATTTCACCAGTTTTCTTTCTAGTGGGTACCAAATTGGAAACCCAGTCTGAGAACCTGATAGGTGCAATAATTCTAGCTCCATACATTATTTTGATCTCCTTTTCATTAGAAGGCAATAGAACAAGGTTGATTCTTATAAGTTTCTATCTGAAGGGCTTTTGATCTTCTTTTAATGGAGTAGTGTGTTGTATTATGCTAGTATCATAGGATTTTAGGTCCTCATAAATCCAGGCGAAAACATCCTAGAATTCTTTCAGTAGTTCCATATATTTCAGTTTTTCATTGGGAGATAATGATTTTGACAGTTTTATCAATTTGGGATTTTCTTTAGTTCCTATATTGCATTCCTCAATGTCTGATTTCAAGGGTTCCATTTTAGGCTTTTTAGGAATGTCGTTTGAATCAAATAAGTCCTCTAGAGGAGTTAATCCTTTTGGTAGAAAATTGTCTTTAAGGTTTATGACTTTAGTTTCTTCATCAAAGGCTTCATCAATTTCCATTTGTTTTAGGTTTCAAAAATCTGATTTTGTAAACTTTTTAGGAGGAAATCTATCTATCTAATCATCTTCTAGTTTGTTAATTTCTACTTTACAAATTCATTATCTAAAGTTAAAAAATTGTTAATTTACTGATCATTCTCAAATACTTGCGAGTTCTTTAAATTGTCAGGAATGGAAGGTCTATGCCTAACCTCAGTAGTGTACTAATGGTTGGGCTGAAAGGGCAACTTACAAGTACTAGCAAACGTGGCTAAGCTGTGAGCTTGCATGTTGTGTTTTCTTGGAATAACAACAAGTTTTGTTTCTAAAAAGGTATCTAATATCTCTATGACTATTTCTCTATAAAATCCTATCCTAGGATCCCTAGTCATATAAACAACATTAATTTGTTTAATCACTAACTCAAAGTCTCCCATGATAGAGACTGTAATGGCTCCTGACCTTTTGACCAGTATCAGACCTAATAGAAGCGCTTCATATTCAACCATATTGTTTGTGCATTTAAAGTTCAACCTGTAGGCATGACCCTCTGAATGATCATTTTCTAAGTTATAAATCCATATACCTACTCCTGCTCCTAGTTTGTTAACTGACCCATCAAACTCAAGATGCTATAGGATTTCATGCTCATAATTTTCATCTAGGGTAGTGGAATCCCTCTTGGCTGAGGTATCTAGATCATCTTTTTTCTCTGATGTTTCATGAATTTGGACATTTTTATTTTCCTTTAATATTACAATTTCTTTTGGTTATGTTGTAATACTACTTGAAGTGTCTTCTTGATTAGTTTTAGCATTGTAAAGTATGAGAGAATCAATATCAGAATGTATTGAATATATAGGAAAGTTCTGAGGCCTCTCTTGGGTACTCACTACATACTTCATTAGAGTCTCTATATACGGTTTCTTGGGATGTCCAAAGACTGATATTGTAGCATAGGACATGTCTAGTTGCAGAGATCCTTGGAGTTTGGCACCCCAAGGGCTAGACAACAGCATACCGCTCTTGGGTGGTATATCAGCAACAACTATGTCCATAAGTATGGTCTTTGCAAGGTACTGAACTAAGGAAACACACAAATCTTTTATAAGACCTAAGCACTTAACTTGGCTTGACTCAAAGGAGAATAAATCCTTATAAGGCCTGGTGATATCCAAGTTAAGTTTTTCCATTACAGACCTAGGCATAAGATTATGCGAGACCTGAGAGTCTAGCATGGAATTATGAAGGATTTTATCGTGGATGTTAAGGCTAATGTAGAAGGGTGGTATCCCTCCTTCAACTAGCTTTCCATTAACATTTGGTCCGAAAATTAACTCAGGTTTGTCATCAAATAGATTCACAGAGTCTTCATTCTCACAGAAGTTTAAAGATTTACGAATTTGAGATCTGTAAGTTTCATGTTTAACCAATTCTGTCAAAGGCACTGGAATTTTGAGTTTGGCTACCTCTGCTTCCAAATTGAAAGGCAGAGGGGATTTATCTATTTGAATATTTGGAATTTTAGAGCTAAAGTTCTGAGTAGTATGTTTTTCTTTTTCATTGCTAGGATTGTTTTCAATTGGATTTTCTAATATGATTTCTCGGGGCTGTTCCACTGCTCCTTTGAGGGGGACTGAAGTGGAAGGATGCTCATTAGAAGGTTGGTTATCTGTTACATCTTCAATGGTGGGACTAGGAGGATTTTGATGGGGTCTGGAAAGGGTTTGTAAGGTTTTTTTAACCTGAGGATTCCAATTTGTAGCTTTTATTTTCTTAGTCTAGTTACATACTACTTTTTTATTCCGATCAGGAACATCAGTGTTCTTTTTGCTTCTTAAGTTGTACTATTTATGCACTTCAAAAATAGCAGAGTCATAACATTTCTTATAGTCGAAATATTCTCCTATTTGGGTCTGTAACTGTTGAAGCATGTATAATTCTTGATCATCCTGAGTTAGAAAAACAAATTCTTCATCATCTAAGCCCATAAGGTTGATTTGGGTATCTATCTTAGGGTCTTCTTGGTGGGTAGTTTCAGCATAATTTTCTTGGAAAGGTGGTCTAATGTCCCGATCAGGCCCATTTTTACTAGTTTTTTGGTTCTGATTTTTCTTGAAGTTTACATTCCTTACTGGATTGGCTTATTGGTTATCCTAGTGAGGTTTTCTTTCAATGACTTATGTTCTATCCATCAACCTTTCCATTCCTTTAGCTAAAGCATCCATTGTCTAATCAAAGGGTGAAGATTCATCTTTCAAATGTGTTCTTCTCTCATTTATAACTCTAGCCCTTTTGGACAACGGATTAGCTTCTACGCTAACTGCTACACTTTGCATATCTTCAAGTGTGGGGGAGTTCATTTCTCTAAGTTGAAAATCCATATCTGTGTCAAATCCGTCTAGAAATTTAATTAGTGCTAAACCAGGTGGAGGTCTAAGGTCAAGTGGGATTGCATTATACACGTTGTTAAACCTAGTACAGTAGTCCTGAATAGTTTCATTTGGTCCCCTTTTAAGGTTTTCATATTTATATAGAATTTGAAGGGGGTTCTTCTTTTTCTCCCACCTATTTAAGAACTATTGGTAAAGGACTTCTAAACTATCTATGCTCTTAGGGGGAAAGATCTAAACCATGTTCTCACTTCTCCACCTAAACTTTGGACAAAAATTCTCACTTGGACATCTCCTATGTCAATCTCGCGCAATTCAAAATAATTTATCATTTTCTTAATGTGTTGTGCTCTATATGTTTTAGTGCCATAAAATGAGGTAATTTTACTTTGATAGTCTTCTGGTAAGACACCTTGAGGAGCATGCATTACAAGGGGGGAATATCTGAGTGCGATAGCTCTAAGCTATACAGGATTGAGAACAGGTGTTGGGGTAACTGGGGGATTTGGGACAACAAGGGGAGTTGGTGTAACAGGGGTAATAGGTGTTTGAGGGGTAGTGATCGGCTGATGGGGGAGTGAAGTTATGAATGGAGATGAGGGATGATCTTTAGAGGTGTGGGGAAATGATAGTGAACTAAAATATGTTCAAGCTATTTCAGAAAGTTCACGGAGTCTGTCAGTGGTAAGGGATGAATGAGGGGAGTTCAGAAGGTTCTAGTTAATTGACAAGTTGGCTATTTGCATTTCAAGTTCTCTGGTCAATTCTAGATCTCGGACTATGTCAAGCAGTTCATTATCAAACATGGTTCTAAACAGAGAGAGACCAAAATACTCATTAAAAGGGATGTCTTCAATGAATAACCACTTAGCAGGGCATGAATTGGATCTAAAAACAGGTCTAGGGCTTACCAAACTTTCTTGTCTTCTGATTATTCTTGGAATAAGGTTGGGATTTTCAAATATAGGGGGAGGATTTGGATCAGGGTTGGCCCTGGTATAATGAGTTCTCTTTGAAGCTAGATTTCGAGCATTTTGTGATTGTTTTAAATTTTTATGAACTTTTGGAAATAACTTCTGACAACCCTTTAAGATGCTTATGAATAAAAATTTTAATTCCTCAAAGGTTTATTGAAACGAAGGGTTTTGAACCCCCAGTAACGTCGCCACCATGTTATCACTAAGGTTTTTTCCTTAGAATTTATCAAAGAAGGAATAGCTTGAGGTAACCACAAACCAATTTTTACATAAAAATATTGTCACCTTGATTATTTGCAGTCGGTGTAGGCCTATCATCACCTATACCAGCTTCCTAAGCAAGTCTTAAACCTCAGCTCTTCAAAACAAGCTTGAGAAAAGAGAGAAAGACATCAAAAAAGCAATGTAACTCTAGTTCCGCACTTTCTCTTACTTTTTCCTGTGGGCCCGCACCTTTTGTTCAAGGTATCTGCATACTTATATGCTCTGTATGTAAAGGGGAAGGTGCGTACCCCTGTAAAAGTCAAAAGGCGCAATCTTTATCTTAAGAAAACTCATCTTGGGTTAATTCTAGAGTTTTCTAGAAGCATTTGTTACGTGGATTGTTCGCTCCAAGTGGTTCATGCATCCCATCATAGGAGGAACTAATTCCTTGTTGAGAGGAGCTATCGCTTTGAAGGAGGAGCTGGTAACTTCTCCATTGCACTATAAATTGAAGCATTGGGTCAGTGGCCAAGGAGGTTAGAAGCTGAACTTTTGAGGGTAAATGCTAGTGAAATCAAGACTTCCTATTTGAGCTTAAGAGGAGAGATCACATACCTTTTTGGCCCCATTAGGGAGTGAATGAAGCTTGTCAAAGTAGAGGAAACTTCTTGTTGGACCTTAGAAGGAGCTTGTACAGCTCAAGGCAAAGGTTGCAAGGTTCTTTTCTTTTGAATTAATACAATCAAGCTCGTTTTTCTCAACAAGTATCTTATGCTATTTGTTTCATGGATTCCTTGACTTTCATGTTAAATATGTTTTATAATATTGGATATTCAGGTGTTATTTAATTGTTTGCCTTGTTTGTGCTTGCAGGTTTGCGATAAAGGAACTTACTTGGATCAAAGAAGTGAAGGCATCTCCTAACTTGCGTTGGACATGAGGTAGGCCCTTAAACACACTTGTTTCGCATTACTTATAAAGCGCATTTAGAGAAATATAGTGTTTGGTTGGTTTGTTTGTCATTAGGTCTTCATTAGATTCTAGGAAGGTCTATCTTGTCCACAAGATCGACTGATTCCGCGTGACAAAATGGCGACTCCACTGGGGACTTGACTGTTTTCCTCGTTGTTCTTTGATTTGAGAAACTTGTTTTTGGTTTCTGTTTTTGGCTTGTTGTGTGTGGCTTTGGGTAGACTTAGTTGATTTAGCTTTGTTTTTTATTTTTCATTACTTTAGTCGAAGTCCGCAACCTGCGCTTAGATCACAGTGCGTACCTGTACGAACTTTGTTTTTGTGCACAGAGCATACTCGCACCTGGGTGAGCTCTGCACCTGCGTACCCTGCTAAATGTTTGAAAATTTTGACTTTTGATATTTTAGTTAATTTTATTTTGTTTTTCTAGTAATTGTCCTCTGCCCATACATGCATGTGACTGGTTGAAATCTTTCCTTGGATTGTTTCATTAGCATTAGGGTTTTAAGTGAAATCCTAGAAGTTTTGCTTGTTGGGTTTGTTTTTCGATTTGGTTGTGTAGTGGCCCTGAGCTTAGAGACTGTAGGGACTTCAGATCACCTTAGTGTCTACCAGTCTTCTTGAGAGTCTGACCATGTTTGAAATCTCCCCTTGTTGAGAAATCCTCTTTGATATTTCTCTTTACAAAACTTCGATTGACTTGTGATTTAAAGTTTGGATTTTCATTTTTAAAAAAGGAATGCAAAATTGGTTGTTCTTGACTTATTTGTGATTCTGAACAAATTAGTCCTTGGTTTGCTTGTGACCAAGTAAAACATCCTCAAAAACACTTTTGTGAGCTTTTTACTTCAAATAGGGTTTTGTTAGTTTATAGATCTTAAGTTTGCTTCATTAAATAGTTTTCTCAAAGATTGCTTTAGTTATAGTTTTTAATGTTTTTTAATAAAAAATGAAAGGTCTCTTTTGAAAAATCTCGTTCTTAGTAGCATTTGAGTTTTCGAATGAAAAGAGAAATTCTTGTGGAAATAATTAGTTGTCTCGTTTTGAGTGCATTGAAACGAATACTCTTCTTTTGATTTGATCGTTAAATAAAGATTTGTGTTTCAAGTATTTGCATCCTCCAACTCTTTCTTAGCTAGAACTTCATTTAAGAGAAAGGATTAGTTAGTCATCTTAAGTGCATTTTTATAGTGATTTTGTGTCGAGTCTTTACACCATAAGTTTCATCTCCATCACCTTTTGACTTAATCAAAAACCACTAAAAATCACGCTTAATATAAAATCAATCTAGCAAATGTTTTGTTTCTAGGGCTCTGATACACCAATATAGCTTAGGCTAGTATCTTGGAGTAGGGAGTAATTAACTCTCCAAGATAAGTAAAACAAACAAGTAGCTTTATCTTGCGGTAGGAGAAATCCAATTTTTGCATTTATACTCTGGGAAAGCTCCTCTTAAAGGAGAAGCACGTGATCGTGTTCGAACCAGTGTGGGAATCAATCCTTCCTCATTGGGAACGATGCCAGATATTCACGTATTACAAACGGT
>APFE030553263.1:0-14028 GCA_000404065.3 Pinus taeda
GCTTACCAGCTGGCCTTGCCAAGTCACATCCGGGTCCATAACGTATTCCATGTTTCGGTCCTAAATAAGTATGTGTATGACCCTAAGCATGTAATCCGATGGCAGGATATACAGGTGGGGTTATTGTTATGATAAAGATTCAGCAAGAATCCTATTTGGAAGGAAAAACTAATTCAAAATTTGTGTAATGCAGGTCGAACCGGAAGGAGAAGTGTTGGTCGAACCGCTGAGCATTCTCGACCAGAGAGAAGTGCAGCTGCGGAAACGAGTTATTACCCAAGTTAAGGTACAATGGCGGCATTTTGGGCCCGAGGAGGCCACTTGGGAAGACCAGGAATTGATGAAGAAAACATATCCATACCTGTTCATGACTGTAAGACACCGAGACGGTGTCCAATCTCAGGGGGAGGAGATGTAATGACCAAACAGTTATATGAATAATTTTATAAGTTACCATGCTAGGTAAATGTGAAAACAGGAATTATTACTTTATTAATATTGAAATGTTATTTATTCAAAATTACGAATTCAGTAATATTGTGAGTAACTTTGTGAAGAAAAGTTATTTACTTCTTCTTTCTTAATTAAAAGAAACAGTTGCCAGCAAACAAGGGCAACCCTAACCACTTTTCCTTACCATAGAAATGGTATAGAGGAAAAGGCCTGGGCTGTTAAGGAACATGCAAGAAAAGAAAGGAAAAAGACATAAGCAAGAGAGGATGGTACTATGTCTGGTGAGGATCAGATAGTACCAGCACTATGGTGCATTATATTGCACTGTTGTTAGCGTGCATCATCTTGTGGAAGGCAGTGGCCTGCAAGTGAGCTTGGGGGAGAGCATCAGGTCAAAATGACTGATCTCGTGGATGGGTGGATAACAAGCTTTATATGAGTCTATTCCAGTTTGGAGAAAAAGGCAGAAAATTAAAGAAAGCACAGTACAGGTAAGTACAATATGGTTACAGCATTAACATATGAATCTTTTCTTTCTCTGTAAAAGCTATTAGTTATCTGTAACGTAAGACTTTATTATTCATCTGGAAAAGAAGACTTTATTATGAATCCGTAAGGTTACTGTCTACTGTAAATAAGTGGATAAAATAAGGTGAACAGAGTAGTTCATTTATTAGTAGTTCATTTATTTTCTTTAATGATTAAGACTGCGAGTTTATGCTTCAGTTATCCCAACCAGTAGACAAAAACCACAGAGAATGACAGGTACTTTATTGACCATAAACAGAGAGGAAATTACATGATACATTTCATAACCGCATAAGTATAGTTCAATCAAATGTAAAAAAAAGTCATTCGGACTAGGCAATCTATATCAGTAAGCGAACTGTGAAATATTTAGTATATGCAACTGATATATTGTAACAGAACGAAAGAATTATTTTGCCAGAAATAAAACCGAAGGGTTTACTGGTCGTGCAACGCTTCCAGTGCTCACACCACGAGGGTGTACGAGACTGGCCATAGCATCGCAAGACTCACCATTAGACAGAGTTAATAGAGTCGACCGAGACGGAAATCGACTGTGACAAACTTGACAGAAGGTAAAAACGACCAATGCATGTTCAGAACTATATAAATATACATTGAACAGTGAACCAAACATAGTTCGTATCATTACACATATTATATACAGAATGGTACAGCTGACAGGCTATGCCTCATTTAAAATAAATATTCCCAGCACCCTCGAAGGGACTCAAGTGGGTTCAAGCCACTAAAACCCAATCTAGATTAACATAACTACCCAGAATGTAAATAAGGAAATAAAACCCTCCGTGACCAGAAATCCATTGCCAAGAATTCCATCACTCGGACCAGCCATAATGGAGCACGATAAGACTCCTGGCATAAAGAGGACCATATTCAGACAGTAAGCCAAGGTAAATGAAATTACAAGCCGCAGGCTAGAGCCACTCACCTGGATTGTGCAGATGAAGCTTGAGTCCTGGAAACTGTCGTTACCATACTTTTACGCCCGAAAACCTGGCAAGTTAAATATCAACCCGATTAATCCTGTTATGATGCATAAACAATAAGAAAATAACTCAGCTTCATTCAAAAAAGGGAATTTCCATAGTTACCTTCAGACAAAATCAAAGTCTCGGCCAATCCTCGCAGACTGTTGGCAACATCGATCTCATTCAAGACGGTTGCAACCCAGTGGAGCTAGCGGCATGTTGACTATGAACAAGGAGCCGAACGAGGGTCCCCTGGTATAATCAGGGAGAGCAGCGTCGAAAGGCACTGCCTCGCATTTACCGTGCAAATGGCAAAGTAAACCCTAGACAAATCTCTTTTAACCTAGGACCGTCAATAACCACCGTTGATTTTTGGAGTGAGATCCTGTTCGTCCATTCAAGGTGTAATCCCGAGGGGTTACGGGCCGAGTTAAAAACATTTAACACTTCCAGCTACCCCGACTCCATATCCGAGAATCGTATCAGAGGAGGTGTACAAAGGGAGCAGCTGTCTGTTCGGACAGTAAGTGGAGAGTTACCGAGGTTTGGTCATTCAATTCGCGCAGTTAGCATTAATCTCAGAGTCCAGGAGACAGCGGGATTGTCCAGGCGATGTGTCCAATATGCCAGCTGAGGGCTACCATGAGTCGAAATATGAAGTCATTGCATATATATATATTAATTTATCAACCTTTGATGGGTTAAAAAGAAATTAGCATGTGAATTGATAGTATGTATGTTAGCGCATAGGTTCTAAAGATTAAATAGCATAGGAAGGTATTGGTAATTAAATTTTTTTTTGTGTAAGGGTAGTGACAATATGTTTGCCGATGCTTGTAACCAATCAAAGCAACGTTTGTCTTATTTGGCCTCAGTACGAGGTATACCATCTGAAAAGTTAGGAAACTGTTCGGAAAGCAGTTGGGTTAATTAGAACAGTGTCGCTTGCCTGAAGTAATGCTATCTTTGCGATAGCATTAGTTCCCTAAAATTTAATGTTAATTACGGGGAACTAACATTACGGAGAAATGCTATGGCGTAGGTTAGGTTTATTAGACAGGGGACACATGTTATCCCGTATATGTGTCAATGTTGCCAATCGACAGATCTGTGGTATAGGTGTCGATCAGCTCACACCTGAAGGCCTTAACTGTTCCCGGTTGCGATCAATTGAACTGTTTCGGGTTGCTCCGTTGAACTGTTGCACAGGAAAGGCCGTCGGTCTAGCAGTTTATCTCCAGTCCTAGTTTAAGCAAGGGAGCAAGGGATTCTGTTGATTAAACTGTACCCGCCCGAGCCATTGACTCTGTTGATTCTGTTGATGTAGATAAGTAGCAAACACAAGGGCACAGGCAGCTAGAGAAGAGGTAAACTATTCCTGTCACGAAACTAGTTAAGCTCAGTTTTGTGGCTCACTCAATTAATCCAGAATTAATCCAGAGCTGGTTTTGGAAAAATCCGTCGCAGGGGTTAGAAGCGGTTCTGCTACGCGGTCAAACTAATGGCAAGCGATCTGGCAACTACAGAAAGTAGTATTCTCTGCAGAAAATGGGGCTGCCATGGACGCCGTCGCCGAAGATCCTCCCAACAAAACAACAGATCTGATTACAGAAGGATCGCACCAAGGGTTCGAGGTAGGGCAGATGGTTCAAAGCATCGACAAAGGTCCCAACAAGATTGGGGCCATCAAATACACAGGGCCCGTGCAAGGTTATCAAGGCATTTGGGCAGGCGTAGATTAGGAGGAAGGTGATGGACGTCACAACCCGTAAGTGCCTTCTTTCGGATAGATGAATAATGTGTCGAGCCCTAGTCAAAACCCCACGCACATGAGGTCGATCTCGCAGCCCGCATTCTTGTAGGGGAATCCCTTTGGGGAGTCCAACTCCAATTTGCCTCCCCTCACCCCCACAGCGTTTTACCCGGATGTGACCATGGACGAGCATCCCATTCCTTCCCCCCGGTCCTCGGTGTCTCCCTTCTCCATCGATTCTCATTCTCGCCCTGACGCGACTCGAACTGGCGACGTGATGCCGCCGCGAAAGGGCGGGCACCGGCAGGCGCACAGTGAAATCCCGCGGCAGGTATCGTGGGATAGGATCGAAAAAGGCATGAAGAAGGAAGCCGAGTGGGATCGAGATGGCGACCTACGGCCAATGCTACTGGCTGGAAAGAGGGTTGGCTTATCCGAGAGTGCGTGAGACTCATCACTACCTCGTAAGGGCGTTGAGACCATAGCATGTTACACGAAAGCGTCGCTTTATCCCTCCCTCCATAGTGTTGTCACACAACCGCCGCCTAGAAGAGCCGCTCGCTCCATAGTGTTTCCACACAAGATAAGCACGTCGCCTGCTGCCGGGAGAATCGAAGTTCTCTCCGGTTCAACCGTCCACCCAGTTAAGTGTGTGGGACTATAGTAATCGATTTTTATCGATTGCATTAGTTTGACACAGGAATCGATAAATTTATTTTTGCTTAAACCAAAGTTTAGCGATATGTCACATTAACCGATGCCATAAAATATGTTTGCTGATGCTTGTAACCAATCAAAGTAACGTTCGTCTTATTTGGCCTCAGTACAAGGTATACCATCTAAAAAGTTAGGAAACTGTTCGGAAAGCAGTTGGGTTAATTAGAAGAGTGTCGCCTGCCTGAAGTAATGCTATCTTTGCAAATAGAATTAGTTCCCTAACAGTTAATGTTAATTACGGGGAACTAACATTACGGAGAAATGTTATGGCCTAGGTTAGGTTTATTAAACAGGGGACACATGTTATCCCGTATATGTGTCAATGTTGCCAATCGACAGATCTGTGGTATAGGTGTCGATCAGCTCACACCTAAAGGCCTTAAACTGTTCCCGGTTGCGATCAGTTGAACTATTTCGGGTTGCTCCGTTGAACTGTTGCACAGGAAAGGCCGTCGGTCCAGCAATTTATCTCCAGTCCTAGTTTAAGCAAGGGAGCAAGGGAGTGTGTTGATTAAGCTGTACCCGCCCGAGCCATTGACTCTGTTGATTCGGTTGATGCAGATAAGTAGCAAACACAAGGGCACAGGCAGCTAGAGCAGAGGTAAACTATTCCTGTCACGAAACCAGTTAAGCTCAGTTTTGTGTCTCACTCAATTAATCCAAAATTAATCCAGAGCTAGTTTTGGAAAAATCCATCGTAGGGGTTAGAAGCGGTTCTGCTACGCAGTCAAACAAATGGCAAGCGATCTGACAACTATAGAAAGTAGTATTCTCTGCAGACAATGGGGCTGCCATGGACGTCGTCGCCAAAGATCCTCCCAACAAAACAGCAGATCTGATTACAAAAGGATCGCACCAAGGGTTCGAGGTAGGGCAGAGGGTTCAAAGCATCAACAAAGGTCCCAACAAGATTGGGGCCATCAAATACACAGGGCCCGTGCAAGGTTATCAGGGCATTTGGGCGGGCGTAGATTGGGAGGACGGTGATGGACGTTACAACCCGTTAGTGCCTTCTTTCGCACAGATGAATAATGTGTCGAACCCTAGTCAAAACCCCACGCACACGAGGTCGATCTCGCAGCCCGCATTCTTGCAGGGGAATCCCTTTGGGGAGTCCAACTCCAATTTTCCTCCCCTGACCTCCACGGCGTTTTACCCGGACGTGACCATGGATGAGCATCCAATTCCTTCCCCCCGGCCCCCGGTGTCTTCCTTCTCTGCCGATTCTCATTCTCACCCTGACGCGACTCGAACTGGCGACGTGCTGCCGCCGTGAAAGAGCGGGCACCGGCGGGCGCACCGTGAAATCCCGCGGTAGGTATCATGGGACAGGATCGGAAAAGGCGTCAAGAAGGAAGCCGAGTGGGATCGAGATGGCGACCTAAACATGGGAGTGGGGGATGGCGAGGATCTGTTCTCCATGAGCATTGACCTGGACAAGCTCAACACTCTTAATACCACCTTGTCTGCTAACCCCGCGGACATTGGAGAAGGTAGTGGGGAGAGCGGGAGAAAGACCTTAAATGTCAATGACGATAACGAGGATGACAAGGCAGGGTAGGATGACAGCGGCGGAAACAATGTGAAAGAAAACGATATTGACAGTGGCGACGATGATGCAGAGAGGGAGAGCAATGAGAAGATCGATGGTCACAAATGAAGCTTCCCTGCGGGAGGCTACAGCACTGGGAGGTCACATGCTACTGCTTGTCATCATCATCCTCAACATGTCCGGAGTGTTTCAAAGGACAGTGTTCTCAGTAGCTTCCAAAACAGTGAGAATCCTAATCAGAAACCATCCCCCTCTCCTACCGACCGTAACATCAAACATTTTCACAGTAATTCCATGGATGGGAGCATGGATTTCAAACTTGAATTTGGCAATGGGGAATTCAGTGGACCTGAGTTCAATAAAATCATGTCCAACGAAAAACTAGCAGTTCGTTCGTTTTCATTCGTTAAGCAAGGGTGTTACCTTTCTGGAGGCCCTGTTTAGCTGATATAGAGGAACTACTACCAAGGAAGAAAAAGGTATGCCGGAAGTAGCAGAGGGAGAAGAATGTCATGGAGAGGGTTAAACAGCAGGGCATCGGATTTATGCCAGCAGCTAAGGTGGCATGGCGGAGACATCTGTTCAGTGAGCTATGACACCTGTTGGGCCATGACGTAGGCTAGTGCGAGGCTGATTTGATGGGGGTTATGCGAGGCTGATTTGATGGAGGTTAAGTAAGTCAGGTGATATATACGTGTTGTTCATTCTATTTTACATTATGCATGCAACGTCAGCTACGTGTAAGTTACTTTTCTTCTTATATAGTAACTTTTCTTGTTATATAATAAAGTTACGGTTGATTCGGTTAACTCGCTTCCGCTTTCGCTTTTGTTTTTGCTTGAGCTCTCAGGTACTGTTTTCTAGTCGACCCTCCCGTCCTTGTCTCCCTGTTCTTTCCCAGGTACTGTCGTCCGCAGTTCAGTGGAAATTTCCAGTCTCAAAGGTACACACAATGGTTCTCATACCTGCTCTATCAGCTCCCGCTCCTTTGATTGTTAAAATTTTTGATTAGAAATTCAATAACAGTCCAGGATACTTTTCTTCCATTTTTGGGCTTGAGCATTGAAAGTCTATGTTTTTGTTAGCTTGATTTCATCTGCATTTTGTTAGCTAAGACATCCTCTACATTGTTCTTGATGGATTCTAACCCCGTCTTTAAATCACTAGCTAGCTGTAGACCACCATCTAAACTGATATTTCTCGGTTTTCTTCAGCTTGTTAACTGACTCGTCTATACAGGTTGATTAGGTTTTAGTTAGTTTAGTTATCAATGCTAGTTGAGGTCGATTATCAGCTTTGACTTGAATGTCAGCATCACTGTGTTTGTGCCATTCTAATTATTCTTCTTTTTCTACTTTTTATTGGCTTCGACTGCGATTCTCAACAATGAAGATAACGAGTTTTGTGTTAGATGGGATTAAGGGATAGATTTGTTACAATTGATGGATTTCTAAGTCGGGCCACCTACCCTCGGACCTCAACGACCCCTTAGTAGTGTTGGATATTTAATATGATATATTCTACTGTTTTATAGCAGTGAATGAATGCTCCTTCTTATAATTATATTTGGTCGACTACTGTCCTAGAAACTAAGGCCGCAATAGTGTAATTATTCCAAACTTAGGTTTAGATCTTGGTTTGGTACTTCCTATAGCATAGACTTTTCGGCTGTAATCATTTAAGTTATCTTCCTACCAAACGTTTTTTCATTTGGAAATTGTTTACCTTTTTTCTTTGAGTGCTCTGTAAGTAATTATATGATGTTATGGTTATTGTTTCTACTCTTAGTGCACATCTTGTGCTGTACAGTTTATATGGGTGAGATAATTTATATCTGTTCACTGTGTCACTTACTTTGAAAGAAATTTTGAGGTTTCCTATGAATACGACTCAAACTTACTTAGCTTCTCAGTGTTCTTTTTGCTTCTGGCTTAATGGCCCGGTTGTTGGTTAGGTTTGCTCTCCATACTTGTATATACATAGTTGTGGTGTATGAGAGTTTTATTAATTTGTTCAGAACGGGCATTTATTTCCTCCACATTAATTTTTCTAGGAGTTCAGGTATTTAGTTCTATTCAGTTAACAAACCCACGGTTGGGGTTTTCCAGAAAGCACATTAATCAGGACTATTTTCAATCATTAATTTCTACATCCTCTACTCCATATTGAGATCATATCTATAATATAGACCCTTCTACTCTGCTGCATGCCAGTTTTGATAGCTTATCTGTAATAACACCATCTTTAAATCACTAGCTAGCTGTATTACATGCTTTGGCTTTGATTTTAGGGTTTCTTCGACTACATTCCAAATTATTAGGTTTTGGCTATAAGTTTGAGATGTATCTCTGTCAACACAGAGTATTCCTCAAGGGATTTTCCTGTTTTCATTCATGCAAGGAAATTTAACACATTTTCCTGTTACACCCATCTCTGTATTTTTAACATTTCATGTGGCTATTGTTATTTTTATTCAAAATTTTATATTCACATTGTGAGTCAACCTTTGAAACACAACATACATTTTTATTTCAATGTCAATATGATCATTATTTTTAGTTGCAAGGATTCCTTCTTATTTTTGTACAAGAGAATATCTTTTTCTTATTTTCTTTGGTGCATTCGACCACTGATACTCTACACTTATTTTAATATTGTTCCTAGATTTTACTTTACAACTCAACTATCTTAGAGTTTCCAGACTATTATGTGACTTTCATGTTATTTATTTACTCGAACCATCACAATTACTGTCTGCATTAAATAGATATCATTCAATACAATCAAAAAGTCAATATATATATATATATATATATATATATAAGTCTATCTTTTTAATTTTCATCAGCTGAACGCTATCTAATCACTGCATAAAATGTCTAAAGCCGACACACATGATTTTTTTGTCCTAAGAGATGAAAACTGAGGACTATATTTGGGTTAACTGACTCTGTCAATGATGTATTCATAGTAGGCTCTCATATTTGTGTAGTAATTTCGAGAAGGGTTTTACATAGCCTTTGTTCATTAGTTAGTAGTCTTCACCTTATCAATTTGGCTTTGGTGTAAATTACTCTTATTTATCCTGGTTATAACGACCCTATATACTTACTCAAACTTACTTAGCTTCTCAGTGTTCTTTTTGCTTCTGGCTTAATGGCCCGGTTGTTGGTTAGATTTTCTCTCCATACTTGTATATACATAGTTGTGTTGTATGAGAGTTTTCTTAATTGGTTCAGAACGGGCATTTATTTCCTCCACATTAATTTTTCTAGGAGTTCAGGTATTTAGTTCTATTCAGTTAACAAACCCACGGTTGGGGTTTTCCAGAAAGCACATTAATCAGGACTATTTTCAATCATTAATTTCTATTGCTAATTTTTACTGCAGAGGGAATACCTAGTTTCGAACAATTAATACACCATTGTTATTCTTATATATCTTCCTTCTTTTAAGCAACCAGCTAGCTATTTCATATCTATAATACAGACCCTGCTGCTCTGATGCATGCCAGTTTTGATAGCTTATCTGTAATAACCCCATCTTTAAATCACTAGCTAGCTGTATTACATGCTTTGGCTTTGATTTTAGGGTTTCTTCGACTACATTCCAAATTATTGGGTTTTGGCTATAAGTTTGAGATGTATCTCTATCAACACAGAGTATTCCTCAAGGGATTTTCCCATTTTCATTCATGCAAGGAAATTTAACACATTTTCCTGTTACACCCATCTCTGTATTTGTAACATTTCATGTGGCTATTGTTATTTTTATTCAAAATGTCATATTCACATTGTGAGTCGACCTTTGAAACACAACATACACTTTTATTTCAATGTCAATATGATCATTATTTTCAGTTGCAAGGATTCCTTCTCATTTTTGTACAAGAGAATATCTTTTTCTTATTTTCTTTGGTGCATTCAACCACTGATACTCTACACTTATTTTAATATTGTTCCTAGATTTTACTTTACAACTCAACTATCTTAGAGTTTCCAAACTATTATGTGACTTTCGTGTTATTTATTTACTCGAACCATCACAATTACTCTCTGCATTAAATAGATATCATTCAATACAACAAAAATCAATATATATTATATATAAAATATATATAGATATAGTCTATCTTTTTAATTTTCATCAGCTGAACACTATCTAATCACTTCATAAAATGTCTAAAGCCCACACGCATGCTTTTTTTGTCCTAAGAGATGAAAACTGAGGACTGTATTTGGCTTAACTGACTCTGTCAATGATGTATTCGTAGTAGGTTCTCATATTTGTGTAGTGATTTCGAGAAGGGTTTTACATATCCTTTGTTCATTAGTTAGCAGTCTTCACCTTATCAATTTGGCTTCGGTGTAAATTACTCTTATTTATCCTGGTTATAATGACCCTATATACTTAATCAAACTTACTTAGCTTCTCAGTGTTCTTTTTTCTTCTGGCTTAATGGCCCGGTTGTTGGTTAGATTTGCTCTCCATACTTGTATATACATAGTTGTGTTGTATGAGAGTTTTATTAATTTGTTCAGAACGGGCATTTATTTCCTCCACATTAATTTTTCTAGGAGTTCAGGTATTTAGTTCTATTCAGTTAACAAACCCACGGTTGGGGTTTTCCAGAAAGCACATTAATCAGGACTATTTTCAATCATTAATTTCTATTGTTAATTTTTACTGTAAAGGGAATACCTAGTTTCGAACAATTAATACACGACTATTATTCTTATATATCTTCCTTCTTTTAAGCAACCAGCTAGCTGTTGTATAATCTAGATAATATTTACAAATATATTTCACTGGAGTTAAGGCTACCTCCATTCCATTCACACATAAAGATTCATAATTCAACTCTGCAACAGATTAGGTTTTTTTTAAATTCTGCTTACCTATGTTTTCCAAGAAATGAACTTAATGGTAGAAGTCACCTTCTTACTCTTAGATTCTGTATTCAATCCATTATACCCCTGTGTTTAGGGCAAAAAATGGCTTCTTAAAAATTAAAATAACAGTGAAGAGCTCAGTTGAAAGCCAGTAACAGTAGCCATCTATGACAGTCTATGGGGATGGAATGTAACATCCAGAGGTCTTTAAATCACTAGCTAAGACATCCTCTACCCCATATTGAGATCATATCTATAATACAGACCCTGCTGCTCTGCTGCATGCCAGTTTTGATAGCTTATATGTAATAGTATTGTGCTTGATGGATTCTAACCCCATCTTTAAATCACTAGCTAGTTGTATTACATGCTTTGGCTTTGATTTTAGGGTTTCTTCGACTACATTCCAAATTATTGGGTTTTGGCTATAAGTTTGAGATGTATCTCTGTCAACATAGAGTATTCCTCAAGGGATTTTCCCGTTTTCATTCATGCAAGGAAATTTAACACATTTTCCTGTTACACCCATCTCTGTATTTGTAACATTTCATGTGGCTATTGTTATTTTTATTCAAAATGTTATATTCACATTGTGAGTCGACCTCTGAAACACAACATACATTTTTATTTCAATGTCAATATGATCATACATTTTTATTTCAATGTCAATATGATCATTATTTTCAGTTGCAAGGATTCCTTCTCATTTTTGTACAAGAGAATATCTTTTTCTTATTTTCTTTGGTGCATTCGACCACTGATACTCTACACTTATTTTAATATTGTTCCTAGATTTTACTTTACAACTCAACTATCTTACAGTTTCCAGACTATTATGTGACTTTTGTGTTATTTATTTACTCGAACCATCACAATTACTCTCTGCATTAAATAGATTTCATTCAATACAATCAAAAAGTCAATATATATATATAAGTCTATCTTTTTAATTTTCATCAAAATGCATGGACATAAATTTGAACATTTATTGTTTCTTTTGCTGAACACTATCTAATCACTGCATAAAATGTCTAAAGCCCACACGCATGCTTTTTTTGTCCTAAGAGACTCTGTCAATGATGTATTCGCAGTAGGCTCTCATATTTGTGTAGTGATTTCGAGAAGGGTTTTACATAGCCTTTGTTCATTAGTTAGCAGTCTTCACCTTATCAATTTGGCTTCAGTGTAAATTACTCTTATTTATCCTGGTTATAACGGCCCTATATACTTACTCAAACTTACTTAGCTTCTCAGTGTTCCTTTTGCTTCTGGCTTAATGGCCCGGTTGTTGGTTAGATTTGCTCTCCATACTTGTATATACATAGTTGTGTTGTATGAGAGTTTTATTAATTTGTTCATAACAGGCATTTATTTCCTCCACGTTAATTTTCCTAGGAGTTCAGGTATTTAGTTCTATTCAGTTAACAAACCCACTGTTGGGGTTTTCCAAAAAGCACATTAATCAGGACTATTTTCAATCATTAATTTCTATTGTTAATTTTCACTGCAGAGGGAATACCTAGTTTCGAAGAATTAATACACCACTCTTATTCTTATATATCTTCCTTCTTTTAAGAAACCAGCTAGCTGTTGTATAATCTAGATAATATTTAGAAATATATTTCACTGGAGTTAAGGCTACCTCCATTCCATTCACACATAAAGATTCATAATTCAACTCTGCAACAGATTAGTTTTTTTTTAAATTCTGCTTACCTATGTTTTCCAAGAAAGGAACTTAATGGTAGAAGTCACCTTCTTACTCTTAGATTCTATATTCAATCCATTATACCCCTGTGTTTAGGGCAAAAATTGGCTTCTTAAAAATTAAAATAACAGTGAAGAGCTCAGTTGAAAGCCAGTAACAGTAGCCATCTATGACAGTCTATGGGGATGGAATGTAACATCGAGGGGTCTTTAAATCACTAGCTAAGACATCCTCTACCCCCATTATGTGAGCGTTTCATATCTATAATACAGACCTGTGCTCTGCTTGCATGCAGTTACTTTCTGTGTTATTTATTTACTCAACCATCACAATTACTCTCTGCATTTAAATAGATATCATTCCAATACAATTTAAAATTCAATATATATATATATATATATATATATATATATATATATATAATATATATATATATATATAGTAATATATTATAGATTATATATAATTCTATGGCTTTTTAATTTTCATCAGAATGCATGGACATAAATTTGAACATTTATTGTTTCTTTTGCTGAACACTATCTAATCACTGCATAAAATGTTTAAAGCCCACACGCATGCTTTTTTTGTGCTAAGAGATGAAAACTGAGGACTATATTTGGGTTAACTGACTCTGTCAATGATGTATTCGCAGTAGGCTCTCATATTTGTGTAGTGATTTCGAGAAGGGTTTTACATAGCCTTTGTTCATTAGTTAGCAGTCTTCACCTTATCAATTTGGCTTCGGTGTAAATTACTCTTATTTATCCTGGTTATAACGGCCCTATATACTTACTCAAACTTACTTAGCTTCTCAGTGTTCTTTTTTCTTCTGGCTTAATGGCCCGGTTGTTGGTTAGATTTGCTCTCCATACTTGTATATACATAGTTGTGTTGTATGAGAGTTTTATTAATTTGTTCAGAATAGGCATTTATTTCCTCCACATTAATTTTTCTAGGAGTTCAGGTATTTAGTTCTATTCAGTTAACAAACCCACTGTTGGGGTTTTCCAGAAAGCACATTAATCAGGACTATTTTCAATCATTAATTTCTATTGTTAATTTTCACTGCAGAGGGAATACCTAGTTTCGAACAATTAATACACCACTGTTATTCTTATATATCTTCCTTCTTTTAAGCAACCAGCGAGCTGTTGTATAATCTAGATAATATTTACAAATATATTTCACTGGAGTTAAGGCTACCTCCATTCCATTCACACATAAAGATTCATAATTCAACTCTACAACAGATTAGTTTTTTTTTTAAATTCTGCTTACCTATGTTTTCCAAGAAAGGAACTTAATGGTAGAAGTCACCTTCTTACTCTTAGATTCTATATTCGATCCATTATACCCCTGTGTTTAGGGAAAAAATTGGCTTCTTAAAAATTAAAATAACAGTGAAGAGCTCAGTTGAAAGCTAGTAACAG